>BRZM01000157.1:9447-79447 GCA_033238685.1 Lates japonicus | reverse complement strand
CAAGGCATGGCCTTCTTTAAAGATGTCAGGTACTATAGGAGACGGGGGTCAGCATCACAGCTTAGGGGTGTGTGTGTTAGTGAGGTGGTGTTGACTGTCGTTCCCTGCCTATCTGTGAACCCTCTTGGTCATGGATCCTCTCCTCCCCCAGCTTCTGCAGCTTCTCCAGCACCAAAGTCTGGGTCTGGGGGCGGGGACTCCAGGCACCAGCAACAGACCTGACTGGGAAACATCCACCAAATACACTGCCCCTGTGAGGTCGGGTTCCCCAGTCCCCGCCCAATGGACCTGATCAAACCGTGAGTTCATTCAGGATCAGGGAGTTCTTGATCCTGGAGCCTGAGGATCTGGATCCGCAGCCATGTTTCCAGCCCAAATGTATTGCTGCTGAAACTCTGACAGGCAGCAAGGCAAGGGCTACAGACGACGCCAGCTGTCCACAGCCAGTAAATCTGGCTGTGTGAGAGGGACTCCCGACGACGTTACTACGAAGCCACCAAGTTATACGCAGACCCCGCCTGCAGACCCTGACCTCTGCATTCTCGACCTTCAAGCAGCCTGCAGACCCTGACCAGCAGCTGGTAGTTCACACCAGTTTATTTCACTTCGTCTCGTTATGTGAACAGAAGTTGTTCTTGGCAGAAGGAAGCCTGCCTAGGTCTGCGCGACAGAGTAGACCACTTGGTCACAGCTGACGCCTGCAACTAAATTTGAATCTAGAATCAACTAATGGAAAGTCACTGACAATGAAGAAAGATCAGATGGAGAGTTTCTGTGCGGCAGAACAGTCAGCTACTCTAAATCATGTGTCTCTAAAGGTTATCTTGTTCTGTATAAATAGTTAGATGTGATTGAACTGGGGCTCCAGGAGAGGAAAGTGCAGTGGCTGTTGGCGGTATCTGCGAGTTCTGTTTCCACAACGGTCAGGCAGCTTGGCTGTTTCTGGGTAAGGTCGAACTACTTATGAACTGCCTGTTTGAAGTTAGGGAGCGCAAGCCTGTGGGAACAGGCAGTCATCAGACACTTTACCAGCAGGTTTACACTGGCTTAACAGTTTGTAGTCAGTCTGATTTTAAATATGAGAATGAATATTAAAATTGTACCCCTCACCTCAGACGGTGAACTTGACCATCTCTCAGCTGAGGATGCCTGACTGCAGCTGCATGTCCGCCTGATCCACGCCACCGCCTCACGGGAGGTTCATCACCTGCATGCACCACACCTCCTGACCACAGTGTCCACCTGAGACCGCTCCATTATTTCGACAAGGTGTTGTGTGTGAAATATGATGATGAGAGAGGACGCCAAACAGAGAAACAGACTGGCTGATCAATCTTTACATCACAAACCACTGAGGTTCTGGAATCTGAATCAAACACTGACCAGTGGCTCTGTAGAGCTGCCTGCTGACTGGACCAGAGTTTCTGTGAGCCACCACACTGGACCAGGTTTCAGAGCCGCCTCACACCGGACCAGGTTTCACAGAGTCATGGATGTCGACTCTGCAGGGAGTCCAGGTCCTGACTCGGCCGTTTAGAAAAGTAATTGAAACCTGTGCTGATTCAAACACCAACCCGAAATCTTGCCCGCAGTCTCCGTTAACCCGTTACCGCGATATATGAGGATACATATAGATGATGAAATGATGAGATATACATTGATATGAGAGGACGGTCATGGTTAAGGCCGATGATATATATTTATTAAGAGGATGATGATGATGATGAAGCCGATATGATGATGATGTCAATGAGATGATGAGATGATATTATGACATATGAGTGCCGATGATGATATATTACATATATATGATGCACGATGGAGATGATAGATATGAGTGATATTATGATATGTTGATGATGAGTGATGACATGAGTATGATGATGATGATGATGAATGTTTTTTATTGATATATATACGTGTTGCACATATATATACGTACATGCCATATATATATACATATTGATATGTACGTTTTATTTATGTTTACATACATACTATGTTTATTATTATATTACATATATATATAATATAATACATATATATATCATATATATTATAAGTATATATAGCTGCCTCACCCTTGTTCGTCTCACGTTTCTCATGAGGCTGAGAGCTGTTCTATCTCTGAGCCTGATCTCAGAGCTGTTTTCAAGAAGTCAGAGCCGTCGGACCTTGCTTCCCGACCTCAGAGCTGCTCTTCACAGGTCAGAGGAGCTCTGATCTCAGAGCCTGACCTTCTAGAGCTGCTCTCTAACAGGCCAGAGAGCTGCTCGATCTCAGAGTCTGATCTCAGAGCGTTTCCCAACAGTATTGGAGCTGTTTGATCTGCTCCCACCACATTCAAAGGTTGGCTTTCACGTGATTTAATCCTGTTGGTTCCCCATGATCTGTGTTAGTTCCCTGTTTATTTGTCATGCTGCTGAGAAACGTTCTATAAAACAGTTTATTATCATGTTGCAACACTTGAGGCGGTTTTGAGCACGCTTGGATGGGAGGAGTGTGGCTTGCAACCGTGTTACCATAAATGTAAGATAAAGTAATTTCATAAAGTTCCCAAAGCAAGGTGCCATGTGAGAAAGTACCTTCCAGGCTCAGGAGCCTGGTCTGTTACTGGGACAGCAGAGATGTTCTCCAGTAACAGACAGAGGAGAGGTCTCACTCTGTTCTGACTTCACCCAAACTTTACACACCTGACTTTAATGTGCAGTGTGTGTGTGTCGCGTGACAGTCTGACGTTTAACTAGCCTTAATAACATCGCGTTAACCGCAGAAGAAGGGGTTGGTTGAACAGCCCGCCTGTTAGCCAGGGTGTGCGGAGTGAGCAAGTGAGGCTAACGACCCGCAGGTGCGCGCGACCGCGTCAGGGTCCGGAGTCCGACCTGAGCCGGGGAGAACCAGTTTAACCACAGCTGACTGACGCTACGTCGAGCCAGCATGCAGCCAATGTTAAGACGGCTAACCAGGCTGCCAGACCCTGACCCAATGCTAACTAGCAGCTTTAGCCGAGCCGAACAGAACCCAGGCAACCATGACAGGTGAACACAGACAGGTAATCAGTGAGCATTCTCGGTCCTCCTGGAGAGGTAGCTGTCTGCTGTCCAGCCCCTTCCTGCTGCGGAGACAGAGACACAGAGCTGTTAGTTATCACACTGACCGTATGGCACCACCACAACAACACAGCCACTGGAGCACTGGAGCCACTGCCCGCCGCCATTACAGATGCGGATTAAATGAGAGACAGAAAACAACAGTCAAGCAGAGGAGAAAGAGAGAAACTGTAACCTACTCATCATGGCTACAATGGGTGGAGATAGGAAGTGGTGAGACGTCACCACGGCAAACGCTACTAACCAGGAAAATAATAATAAAATAAAAATAAAAAATAACGGCCAGGCGTCATGAACTAGATAAAATAAAGACCAAAAATAAATAAAATAAAATTACAATCAGCAGAAGCCGTTCTGCAGTTGCAGCATGAAGCTCAATCAGTTCGAGCGATAGCAGTCTACCCGGTCGCCAGCCGACGCCTGCAAATCAAATCCGGAATCTTGAACCCACCCTATTTTTAAAGTCACCGGACAAAATGAAGAAAGACCGATGTGGAGTTTCTCTGTGCGTAGTGTGAACAAAGTCGTCACCTAAACCGTTGTGTCCTCAGTTGTCATCTTTATTCTGTATAAATAAAAGCGATGATTGAACGCTCCAGATCAGAAGCGTGGTGCTGCAGCGGGCCGTGAAAGTTTACCAGTATCCTTCCGGCGCAGTCTTCATTTCCTTCCGCCGTAAACGGAAATGTGCGCCGTGATGAACTTCTTCGTTGTCGAACCACCGAGAACTCCGTTTCGCGCTGAAAGGGGAGCGTGTTTGTGGGAACAGAAGTACGTCAGACACCTGACCGCTAGGTTTATACTGGTCATCAGTTTCAGAAGTTGTCTGATTTCAAAACATGAATTAGTCTCAAGTCAAACACCCCTCACCTTGGTGTGGACGGTGAACTTGACCTTGTCTCTCCGCTCAGGGCGTCAGAGATGTCGACCTGCAGCGTGGCGTCCGTCTGCAGATCCACGTTCACCGCTCGTGGCTGCAGGAGGACAGAAACCACATTACCCACGATGCACCACACCCTCTGACCAGCAGTGTCCACCTGAGACCGTTCCATTATTTGAATAAGGTGTTGTGTGTGAAATATGAAGTGATGAGAGAGCAGACGTCAAACAGAGAAACAGACTGGAAGCCGGATCAATCTTTACATCACAAAACCACCGAGGTTTCAAACTGAACTAAACACTGGACCAGGTTTCAGAGCTCACACTGAATTGTGGTTTGAGCTGCTCACACTGGACCAGGTTTCAGAGCTGCCTCCCACTGGACCAGGCTCTCAGAGAACATGGAGCCGCTCAGACTCTGGGTGAGAGTCCAGGTCCTGACTCCTGGCTGTTTAGTGCATCAGTGTCTGTGCTGATCTAAACACCAACTGAATGTTGTGTCTTCAGCACCTCCCAGCAAGAGCAGGAGGAGGAGAGGAGAGGAGGAGCAGGAGGAGAAAAAGGAGGAGGAGGAGGAGCAGAAAAAGAAGGAGGAGGAGGAGGGCAGGAAAGAAGGAGGAGGAGGGAGGAGCAGGAGCAGGAGAAAGGAGGAGGAGCAGGAGCAGGAGAGGAGGAGGAGGAGAAAAAGGAGGAGGAGGAGGAGAGGAGAGGAGGAGCAGGAGGAGAAAAAGGAGGAGGAGGAGGAGCAGGAGAGGAGGAGGAGGAGGAGGAGAAAAAGGAGGAGGAGGAGGAGGAGCAGAAAAAGAAGGAGGAGGAGAGGAGGAGCAGGAGAAAAAGGAGGAGGAGGAGAGGAGAGAAGAGGAGAGGAGGAAGAGGAGCAGGAGGAGAAAAAGGAGGAGGAGGAGGAGCAGGAGGAGAAAAAGGAGGAGGAGGAGGAGCAGGAGAGGAGGAGGAGGAGGAGAAAAAGAAGGAGGAGGAGAGGAGGAGGAGGAGCAGGAGAGGAGGAGGAGAAAAAGGAGGAGGAGGAGAGAGCTGCTCTGACCTCAGAGCTCTGATCTCAGAGCTGCTCTCTAACAGGTCAGAGAGCTGCTCTGACCTCAGAGCTCTGATCTCAGAGCTGCTCTCTAACAGGTCAGAGAGCTGCTCTGACCTCAGAGCTCTGATCTCAGAGCTGCTCTCTAACAGGTCAGAGAGCTGCTCTGATCTGCTCCACCACATTCAAAGTTGCTGGTTTTCTCTTTACTGTGATTTAATCCTGCTGAGTTCATGATCTGTGTTAGTTCCTGTTTATTTGTCACGTTGCTGAGGAAACGTCTTTATAAACAGTTTATTATCATGTTGTAAACACTGAGGGTGGAGCTGACACGTTTGGATGGAGGAGTGTGTTTGTAACTGCAGTTAATGATAAATGTGGAGGAAGTACTCGAGTAAAGTTCCTCAGTACAGCACAGGAGTAAAAGTACTTTCCAGCTCAGGAGCCTGGTCTGTTACTGGGACAGCAGAGATGTTCTCCAGTAACAGACAGAGGAGAGGTCTCACTCTGTTCTGACTTTCACCTAAACTTTACACACCTGACTTTAGCTGTGTGTGTGTGTGTGTGTGTGTGTCATGTGACAGTCTGACGTTTAACTAGCTCATTAACATCGCGTTAATCTGCGTATAGTTAGCTGCTGGTTAGCCTCAGCTCCGCCTGTTAGCCAGGTGTAGCGGAGTGAGCAAGTGAGGCTAACGGCCCGCAGGTGCGCGGACCGCGTCAGGGTCCGAGTCCGGACTCTGAGCCGGGAGAACCAGTTTAACCACAGCTGACTGACGCTAACAAACAGCTAGCATGCAGCTAACGTTAGCAAAGACGGCTAACCAGGCTACAGACCCCGACCTAATGCTAACTAGCAGCTTTAGCCGAGCCGAACAGAACCCAGAGCTGAACCCAGACAGACAGGTGAACACAGACAGGTAATCAGTGAGCACTCACTCCCCGGTCCTCCTCGGAGAGGAAGTCGGGTCCGTCGTCCAGCCCTTCCTGCTGCGGAGACACAGAGAGCACAGAGCCGTTAGTTACCGACACACCGACCGTAACAGCACCACCACAACAACACAGCCACCGGAGCACCGGAGCCGCTCACCGCCCGCCGCCATTACAGAGCCGCGGATTAAACGAGAGACAGAAAACAACAACAAGCAGAGGGAGAAAGAGAGAGAAACCGTAAACCCACCATCATGGCTGCCAACGGGTGGAGACAGGAAGTGGTGAGACGTCACCACGGCAAACGTCATCAACCAGGAAAAATAATAATAAAATAAAATAAAAAATAACGGCCAGGCGTCATGAACCAGGATAAAAACAAGACCAAAAAATAAATAAATAAAATTACAATTTATAAAAATACAGTTAAAAATAGCAGCGAGTTGTCATCACTCAGAATAAAATAATCAAATAAAATAACTGGTTTTAACTCTAATATTCACACAGAAAGTTCAGTCCACAGGTAAAGGTCAGTGTGGGGAGAGATTATCAGATCCTTTACTGAAGTAAAACTTGTTTACCAGATCCTATATTTATATTTAATATTGTTAATCTGAATCATTGAAGTAACTAGTGAGTAAAACTTTAAAATAAATGTACTGCAGTAAAAGTACAACATTTCTATATACTAGTGTCTAAAATGGTGCCTCAGTAACTGTTCTCTCACCGCGGTGTGGATCAGGCTGCAGTTCAGCTCAGTGACCAGCAGGAGGAGACAAAACTCTGCTAACGGACCTCAGGGGAACTCTGGGTAATGGAGTCCTCAGTGTTCTCACTTACCAAAAATATTTTTCCTCATTAATTCAAAATTATGACATGAATAAAACTTTTTTATTTCATACGTCTCAGACATTAAAGCTCAGACTGACATGTCACCTGTGGCTGATCTTCCCTTTCACCCCACCTGCCCCCACCTGTCCTACCTCTGCATCCCCTCGACCTGATTCATCACACTGACAGTCCACATCAGTCCTGTCATGCAAACACTTTCTCCGCTCTGACTGGATTAAAAGAAAGAACAAGGAGTGTGTGTGTGTGTGAAGCTGCACTGACACACTCAGTTTCCTTCTTCTCTCTTTGGAAAAACTCCATCATGGAAAACCTCCCAAACAAACTATCATCCTGTCTGCAAGTTAAAGGAGCAGTCCCACATCTGGCTCAGGATGTGATTAGCTTAGCTTAGCATAAAGACTGGAAGCAGTGTTGGCAGTGAGGTGAGAGGGACAGGTGTATGTTATATTAGTCATGGTCCGGCTGCTGATTGACAGTCGACAGTATCATGAAAATAATGAATGTAGGATCCTTTAAAATAGACTGGCTGAGTCATAACTGAGTCAAACCTGAACTCAGACATGAAACATGTATTTTTGTATTTAACGTGACTGTAGCCTCCTGAGGATGTAACTGTCTCTGATGTCCATCCAGAACAAACCTCCAGAAAAGGAAACAGAGGCTGCAGAACTTCATCCAGAATCCTCCCGTTTTTAACTTTCCTTCAGTGTCACAGTGAAACAGTGAGAGCTGTCTGAACATCAGTGGAGACTCTGACAACAGGAGCTGATCACAGAGAGTTCAGCTTATTTTTTTCTAAATGTTAAAGAATAAAGGCTCAAAAAGGTCGAGGGTCAAGTTGCAGCTCAGTGCAACATGATGCTGCCTGTTTCCATCTGTCAGTCAAATCTGTCAGCACTGGAAGGACAAAAAAACAACTTCAAGTCTGATTCGACCTGGTTAGCTTAGCTTAGCACAAAGACTGGAAGCAGTGGGAAACTCCTAGCCTCGCCACATCAGGTCTGTCTGATTTTATGTTGTGTCTTCATCACTGAGCAGAAACAGACGTGAAGGAGAGGTTACACTATGAAACAAGAATCCATTCAAATATCACTGATTATTCTTTAACTCCTGAAAACCAAACTGTTCGGCATCGTGTTTCATTAAGAAACAGCTTCATTTGAAAAAACATAAATATTATTGTTGATTTTCTCTTGAATTGACACATTAACTTGCTGACTCACCATGAGTGTTTCTTTTTTAATTTTGTATTTAATATTTATATTTATTTATATTATCTGTAAATCACTCAGACTTCAGTTTTATATTTTCTTTTCCTGGCACTTCTGGGCTTCCATAGCTCTTCTGCTTTAACCTGTTGTGTGTTAATGTTAATCTGCAGCTGGTCTGTAGCTGTGCAGTTGTTGTGTAGTAGTTGTGTAGTCCGTCTCCAGCCTGGCCTTTTGTGGACTCTGCTGACAGGACGCCGGAGCATGTGTGGTCCAGAAATAGCAGCGGGAGGATCAGATTCTCCGGAGCTGATCGGTGCGTCAGCAGCTTCCACTGTCTGTTTCTACTCGGTTCTACTTTATACAACAACGTGTTCTGTTGTGACTCAGCAGCAGAACCGGCAGCTGCTGAGTCACAGCGGTAAACATGAGCAGGACTCACAGAGACCTGGTTCTGGTCTGAGTCACTCTGGACTCACTGGATGCTTTCGCAGCTTCAGACCTTTTATGGGCAGGAATTTACAGCTTTCATTCATTCAGATCCTGGAGCTGCTGGACTCAGGAAGTCCTGACCGCGGTCTGTCAGACCAGCCTGGACCAACTCTAGACTGGTCCAACAGATCTGGACTCAGGTCTGTCAGAGTTAGTCCAGGCCTGGTCTGATCTCAGACTGGTCCAGAGTGATCCAGAGTCAGTCCGGTCACATGACCCAGTCAGTCGGTTCTCTGAGGATCAGGGTTTTAAAGAACATTCATCGGTCGTCAGATGGTTCGTTCTCATGGACTCTGAAGTTTTAGATATTTATTTAATAAACATTAGTTCACGTTTGATTCTGATTTTAATGGGGTTCTACTGAAGTCATACCAGATCTCCGGGGTTCACATGGGGTTGGGTACATTCTGGTTCTAGTGGGTTCTAACTTCTAACTTCATGATGGTTCTGATGGAGTTCTACTGAGGTCAGACTGGTTCCAACAGATAGTTCTGCTTCTAACATTACGCTGATGTCAGACCGGTTCTAATGGGGTTCTACAAGAATCGTATTTGGCAACATTCTGGTTCTAGTGAGTTTCTACTGATGTTATACTGATTCCAAGGTTCTGCTGATGTCAAACTGGTTCTACTTTGTGTTCTAACAAGGTTAATCAAAGTCTAATGGGGTCAAACTGGATCTATGGGGGTTCTAAAGGTTTGAAATGTGAGTTTGTTATTGTTCTATTGAGATTCTATTGAGTGGGATTCTACTCGTGTTCCACTAGAGCTTACAGTGGGGTTTCATTATGGAAATCACTGCCTCTAATGAGGCTCTGAGTTTATGGTGAATTCATTAAGGTTATACTGATTGACTATTTGTTCTACTCAAGCCAAAATGGGTCTACGGAGGTTCTACTAGAGGTGACAGTGGTTCAACTAATATTCTATGGAGGTCACACTGAAGGCAGAATGGTTCTACTGAGGTTTTACTGTCGTCATATCTGTTCTTCTGGTTATAGTAGAGCCTGGTTGTGTTAAGCTGGAGTTCTACTGGTCTCAGATTGATCACACTGAGGCTCCTTTAACTGATTCTGGTAAATTCTGGTAAAGAGTTCACATCACTGAGGTTCTACTGAGGTTCTACTGTGGTTCTACTGAGGTCACGCTGACTCAGCTGGTTCTCAGTGTTACAGAACGCTCCCTGTTTAAACCTGTAGAGTTTATAGATCAAAGACCTACAGACCGGAGCCAGAACATGACTGACACCTGTTCATGTGGAACCTGTGTGGTGGATCTCAGGTGAACACCAGGTAAACAACCTGCGGGTGAAAGCGCTCTGTGATTGGTGGAAGCAGAGACGAGGCGGGGAGGCATCAGATCTGCCACAGGCTTTTATTGCAAAGTGGCTTCCTGTGATCTCAGAAACAACGTTCCACTTTAAGGCTCCAGATGTCGTTGTGTTCTTGTTGTTGTTGTTGTTGTGGGGTCGTCTCTCACTGCTGGGGTCAAATCTGCTTCCTGTAGTGTTTCTTTACAAAATAAAAGTGCACTCTAACTAACTCTGGTGTGACGGTTACATTCAAACTGAAAGTAAGGCGACGACCAAACAGCTAGAATGACGGTGAGTCCGACAGGAATGAAAACTGAGGTAAACAAACGTTAGCGTGGTGACATAAATACAGAGAATTTAACGTCAGGATCTTTTCTGTCTCAACCTGTAGTGTCTGAACAAAAAGTGCTGGGTAATAATCATCTTCTTCTTCTCTTCTGAATGCATAGTCTAACAATGTGTCTGCCTGGTTTGAACATACTGGAGAAGAAACAACACTTTACAATAATAAATAAAGTCATATGTAAAAACCCGTGTGCTGCAGGAGGCAGAGCGTCGCAGCGCTCGTCTCCGACACATGTGGCTGCTTCCTTCACATCGACTTTTTGGCAAAACTCTGGCTGTGAGAGAGAGACAACCTTCCTGGGGTTTGGTAGTGTGTCGATTTGTTTTTTTTTTTTTCTGCCAGGTGAACAGAAGTCATGTGGCAACAAACTGGGAGGTGTTTGCATATCATTATGTTAATGAGATCTTCTTCATGTTGGAAAAAAAGCAAAAACGAACAAAAACAAAAAGAAAACAAAGAGGCCTAAAGACGCTAACTCCTTCAGGACATGGATACAGACAGAGCAAGCTGCTGGGTGAAGCGGCGGTGTTCAGGTGGGGTCAGGTGCTTCGGTCCGGATGGCACGGCGGTTGGCTTGGCTCCGCTCAGCTCGCCACCGTGACATCACAGCGGCTTGCCCTCCAGAGACACCACCACGTTCCCGCCCAGCTTCTCGGCCAGTGTGGTGCGATCCTGGATGTCGTCCAGCCCGTTCACCTGCCACTCATGTTTGATACCTGAGGAGAAACACACCTGAGGTCACTGAGGAGTCAGGGACACACCTGAGCAGGGACACCAGACGCAGTGAGACGTCTCCCCACAGGAGGATCTTTGTGCTGAACATTCAGGGGTCAGAGGTTAAAACTACAAACCCTCCTGAACTCTCAGAGAACAAACTGATCATCTATAACCTATAATCAGTAATGATCAGTGGCTGATAGAGAGGACATCATGGCTGACCCCGGTGACCTCTGACCTCAGCAGGTGACAGCAGTTCTCACCTGTAAACTTCTTTTTGATGGCATCTTTAGAGCTGGCGTAGATCATCTTACTCTTCAGTGGAGCGCTTTCCGGAGCCCTGAGGAACAGTCAGAACACAGGAGAACAGTCAGGAGAACAGGAGAACAGTCGAGGACAGAGGAGAACAGTCAGGACACAGGAGAACAGTCAGAAGAGAAGAAAAGTCAGGACAGAGGAGAACATACGTCAGAACACAGGAGAACAGTTAGAACACAGGAGAACAGTTGACAGAGGAGTTGTTGAATGTCGTCGCATTCGTTAGTGTGTTTAGCATTGTGTGACTTTCAGTGGTGAAGAAGTAATCATACTTTACTGCGTAAAAAGTACCACAGTAACACAAACACACTAACAGATGGAGTCAGTGGTATTCCAGCAGCTCTCAGTAAAATTCTTGTTTTTATCAATGGAGTCTGGTAGTGATATATAGAGATATTTCTGGTTAAACTAAAAGGATCTTCCTCTTTAATAAAAAGCTCTGTCTCAGTAGGAATCCTCTCATCATGTTGTCAGACACTGAAGAACAGTCTGAGTCTGTCAGTGGACGGACTTTGACGTGGACGTGTGGAATGTTTGTTTATATCACAGCAGCTGTTCTCAGTGTCTGAGTTCACTGTTCCTGATCAATACTGCACCGATTCCAAAGACTTTTTCTCCCTCTCAATCATTTACACCCAAAAATACAGAAAATAAGACCCAGGTTCAGAAATAACAGAGTGTTCCCTTTTTACACATAAACCTATGTTCTGTCAAAGTTTCACTCGGCTCGACTCACAGATTAACATTTAACAGTGTCTGAGACGTCATGATGACTGCTGTAAATACACGTGTTGGATCATGATGTTTGTGCTTTATTGTTGTTGAAATGTGAGCTGTTATAAGGCTGTTTAAATGTGTCCTGTAGTTGTTCTGCACGGCTGGAAGTCTGGAATATTAACGACAAACTGACGTCAAAAAAGTCTGTTGATGAATCCATCGACTGATTCCTGCAGAAGCTCAGGGAGTCGAGGAGACAAAAACCCTGTGAACCTGTTCAGTTACTGCTCTCGTGATGAATGGATCCATGCAAAACCACCTGAGCAGAACACGTCACTGCAGGATTTATTTAACAGGTGAAACTGGAAACACCTGAGTCAGGTAGTTTTTACAGATCATGAGGTCAGACGGACTCAGAGCTGGGTGCTGGAATAATAATCTGTCTCCGTCACTAAAACATCCAGAATCTATGAAAATGAAAATATTTATGATTTTAAAAGTTTAAAAGTCACTCGACACCGATTGTTATGCTTCACGGTAAAGTCCAGTCTCAGGGTGTGAACAGTGAATACCTAAAGTTTCCAGCTGATCAGGTCTATGCAAACATTGTTATATAAAGTGTAAGATAAACACCGTCTCCAGGAGACTGAGATTTGATGATTGTCTGATGTGTCAGCTTTAAATCCAGATGTTTATTCTACAGGTGTGGTACTGGGTGGAACACCTGTGTGGAGGAGAGTCAGTGTGGATCTGCTGTGACACGAGTCAGACACTCTGACAGAGATACACCTCAGTATTAAAGAGGAAGCTCCTTCACCCAGAAACATCTCTATATATCAGTACCAGACTCCATTGACAAAAACAGGGATTTTACCGAGCAGAACACAGGAGTTGTTGCTTTGATCAGTTACTTTGTTTGTGTTACTGTGTGGTACTTTTACTGCAGTAAAGTATCTGATTACTTCTTCCACCACTGAAAGTCACACAGTAACACAAACACACTAACAGATGGAGGCAGTGGTATTCCAGCAGCTCCCAGTAAAATCCCTGTTTTTGTCAGTGGAGTCTGGTAGAGATATATAGAGATGTTTCTGGTCCTCAGAGTACAGAAGAAACAAAACAGACCAGAGACAGTGGATACACCTGAACTTAAAGGTCTAGAGGACTAATCCTAAAAGCCAGTGTCAGAGCTCCGATCAATAACTGATCACAGATCAAAAATGAGCACAAAGTGTTGTAATCAGAGCACATGACTGATCCTGTGAAGCTGATCAATGCTGTACCAGAAGATGAAGACGAGGTCCTCCTTCTTGGACTCCTTGGTCTCGTAGGTGGCGTCGTACAGGCCGTATCTGCAGTCGTTGAGGGGGAGGAGCTTGACGAAGCAGGCGTAGGGGTCGTCCACGGTCTCTCCGATGTCTCCCACCAGGATCTGCTTCCCCTCCTCCACGATGATCTTCTTCCTGTCTTCGCTCAGACAGAACAGGACCGCCTTCTTCCTCTTCTTCACCTCGTCCTGGGTCGAAGACTTCCTCACCTTCATGTCGTTGAACACCCTGATGACCTCATCGTTCACTGTCACACCTGACGCCTGCAGAGGTCACAGACGATTGGTTCACATCAGGACGGATCAAACACATCGATTTAAAGCTGAAAATTAACTGGCTGCTATTTTGATCGTTTATCAATAATTTAAGAAGCTGTGACGGACTCTTCTATTTTCTGACAATTTATAAAACAATTGATTAATCGAGAGAATAACTGATGATGAAAATAATAATTTGTTTAATCTCTTCATGAATATAAACAGCAGCTGTTAAACAACATCTGAAACCTCTGATTAGAAAGTGAATCCGTTGGTTGACAGTTAATTTGCAACAGCTTTGATAATCAACAGAGTCCTGCAGGACCTGAAACCAGGAAGTCAGTTAGCATGTTAGCATGTTAGCACTTCCTGTTCCCTCGTCCCAAAGTCAGTGTGTTTCTGGTTAAATGCTCTTTCAAACTCTCACTAACTTTCTAAGAAGAAAGGCTTTTGGAGTAGAGCTCAGAGGGGAACATGGTGATGCTCTACTACTGTAAATCCATTTCTAAAGAGAAACCTGGAGAACTTTTAAAGTGAAAATCAGTGAAGAAGCATTGTTCAGATAAAAAACTGAAGTCAACACCTAACATGGACTGAATTCAGGATGACAGGTGAACATGGAGGAGATCTGAGTTTGTATTAACTGAGACAATTATAACTGAAGGCCTCTGTCTGTGTCTGAGGATCTATCATCTACCAGCACAAATATTATGTGGTGAAAAAGACCTCAAACTGTCCCACCAACATCCTAAAATATGTCCACAACCGGCCGTGGTGGAGCTTCAAATAAACTTCTCCAGACGGGACTGAGTGACATGTTTCTGCTCAGCTCTGTCGTCAGGTGTTTTACCTGCAGAGCTGCAGGAATGCTCACAGCGAAAACAGAAACTACAGGTGTTATGATGAGTTAACACCTCAGCAGCCCGGCAGGAGAGACACTGCAGCGTGGGAGGATTTCATAACTGAGCTGTGACCGAGACGCCAACTTGTAAATCCAGAATCAAAAACTGAGACTGTGCAACCTTAAATAGACAGGTGTGTCCAGTCAAGCTTTAAACTCATCAAGGATGAGGAAATACCTGACCACAGTCTGGAGCCACAGCAAGGGTCTGAATACTTTTCTAAATGACAGTCTCCAGCTTTGATTTTTAATAAAACTTTTCTTAAAACATGTTTTCACTTTGTAGACAACAGTGAAGTGTAGGGGTCTGAATACTTCCTGAACACAGTTAATGTTGGTAGTTGTGCAGAAAATCACATTTAACAATAAAAACAGGTCTGTTTTCACTTTATATTTTCTGCTTGATTGTCATTTTCTGTGTGTAGTTAACTCATTTTACACATCTGGGAATCACTCAGTGAAAATTCCAAACTTTTCCAGGCCTGAGGAAGGAGCCTGGTGAGCTGTGATTGGCTGTTAGTGTGTGTGACAGTAACAGCAGTGTGAGTCAGCAGGTTTTTATAGCTGATGATTCAGAGCTGAACTCCGACCTCTGCTAATGAAAGTCCAACACACACACTCAGCCTGCAGCAGACAGGGAGTCAGTGAACGCAACACCATGAGGAGTCAGTGAACGCAACACCATGAGGAGTCAGTGAACGCAACACCATGAGGAGTCAGTGAACACAAAACCATCAACCAGTTGATTAACCAGCTGATCAACACAAAATGACTTTGTAACTGATAATCAATAATCATTTTAGTCTTTGATCAAACATTTTCTTGTTTCGTCACACATGAAAACAAACTGAATCTCTTTGTTGGTCGAACAAAGCAGGACACCTGAACGCATCACCTAGAAATTTAAACCGGCAACTATTTTCTGGCATTTTATGCAAAACGAGTGATCGAAAAAATCAATAATGAAAATAATCCTGACTCTGGATCAGTGATAAAATAATCACAGCTCAGTCTGACGTGACGTCTTCAGGTGTCTGTTTTCACTGTGGGAGATCAGGAGACTGATGTGGAGACAAACCGTCCAGAACAGCTCCACAGTGATGGTCCAGTTTTACAGAATGTTCCTTTAACGTCAGTCTGATCAGACTCCTGCTGGACAGATCCAACAGATCTCAGCTGATCCATTAAAACCTCTGATCCACACGGTCACTACTGAAACCATCACCTGGACTACAGGACTACAGGTCTACAGATCTACAGGTCTACAGGACCACAGGTCCACAGGTGACCACAGGACCACAGCAGGTCTGGTGGGACTACAGGTCTACTACAGGACTACAGGACTACAGGTCTACAGGTCTACAGGACTACAGGACTACAGGACTACAGGTCTACAGGTCTACAGGTCTACAGGACTACAGGTCTACAGGTCTACAGGTCTACAGGACTACAGGTCTACAGGACTACAGGTCTACAGGTCTACAGGTCTGAACTCTGAATGTTCCTGTGAGATTTCAAACCAACATAAAGTGAATGACGCTGTTTGTCAGAGAAATTCGACACCTGAACACATCACCTTGATCAATAATAATAATAATAATGATAACGAGCAGATGGACCTGCAGCTGATCAATACATCACAGTCTGATCAATAATCATCATCGGTCATCAACACTGTGGACTCACTGAGCTGTTTGTTAATCTCAGATAAAAAAGATTAACTGTTTAAAATGACGACGTTTTCATTAATCAATAATCCTCCGATCATTTCACTGATTGATCGTCTCGTTAGAGCTGCAAACGATTCCTCAATTAATCGATCATCAGAAAAATAATCAGCAACTGTTTTAAAAAGTCACCTTTCTTTGTTGGAGCAGATGAGGTGTTTAATTAAACTGAATGTACATCATCAATAATCAATAATCAAACTAACTGGTTGGTTCATTAGTCTCTGGTTCGCTCAGATGCAGGATTTGATCAGTGGGTTCGTTTAAACGAGCAGCACAGGAATCATTTCAGACTTTACCTCCAGAACAGGAAGTGTTTCAGCACGAATCATCACATGACCAAAATATTATAGATTCAAATAACTGATGAGAGACAGCAGGAATCAATAAATCCAGACATCAACTAACAGACAGAGGAGATCTGACCGGGATCCTCCACTGACAGTAGATCACATGATGGACAGAGATTTGATCCATTTACTGAGGATTCTGATCTCAGCAGCAAAGAAACGAAAACGACTTCCTGACGCCACGACGACGAGATCAGGTGACAAAGATCTTTTACAGTTTCCAGATCTGTGGAGATCACTCACAATCAGAGTGATGTCAGAGTCTGATCACCCGCTCTCACCGTCTTCATTCTTAATCCACTGTCTCACCTACCGTCTTTAATCTACTGTCTTTACTGTCTTTACCTACTGTCTTCATCAGCCTTTAATCCACTGGTCTCTACTCGGTCTCTTTACCCCACTGCCTCTACTGGCTCCTTAACTACCGGGTCTCTTACCGTCTTTAACCTACCGTCTTTACCCACTGTCCTTTACCGTCTTTAATCTACTGTCTTTACTGTCTTTACTCTACTGTCTTTACTGTCTTTACTCTACTGTCTTTACTCTCTTTATTCTACTGTCTTTACTGTATTTACTGTCTTTACTCTACTGTCTTTACTGTCTTTACTCTACTGTCTTTACTCTCTTTATTCTACTGTCTTTACTGTATTTACTGTCTTTACTCTACTGTCTTTACTGTCTTTACTCTACTGTCTTACCCCTACTCCACCGTCTTTATTCTACCCCACTCTACCCACCTTTAATTTCCCACTGTCTCTTATCTCTACCTCGGTCTCTACTGTATTTTACTGGTCTCTTTTAATCCACTGTCTCTTTACTCCCACTGGTCTCTCACTGGGTCTTTACTCCCACTGTCTCTTACTCCCTATCTCACCGTCTCAGTCTCCACTGTCTCACCCACCGTCCTTGACTCCCCCTCACCCACCGTCCCTACCCCCACTCACCGTCTCACCCACTGTCTCTTTATCCTACTGTCTCACCTCTCACCCACCGTCTCATTCCCACTGTCTCACTCTCACTCCCCACCGTCTCTTTATTCTAATGTCTTACTGTCTTTATTCTACTGTCTCTTACCTCTACTGTCTCTTACCTCTTTACCTCTACCGTCTCTTTATTCCCACTGTCTTCTACCTCTCTTTACCTCTACTGGTCTTTATCTCACTGTCTCTTTACTCCCTCTTTACCCACCGTCTCACCCACCGTCTCACCTCACTCACTGTCTACTGTCTTTATTCTACTGTCTCTTACTGTATTCTACTGTCTTTACTGTCTCCTGCAGGTTGTAGGTTACATATGTTCACATTTGTGAAATAAATAAAAATTTCCAGTGTGAACTCTTCAGTTCTGGTCACAGTGACCTTTGACCTTTGACCTCTGAAGTCTGATCAGGTCGTCGTCCTGACAGACTCCACTGGAGGAATAAAAACAGGGAATGTAACAGTGAGGAGGCTGAAACTCCAGTGGAAACATCAGACTGAATAAAGCAGCAACCACAGGACTGATCAGGTTTCTGTGACCTGAGGGTCTAAACATCTAACGATGATTCTCTACATCATTCAGCTGTTCAATGATCGGCTTCATGACTCTGTGTGATCTGTTTTCAAACATAATTAATATGAATAAAGCCCAATAATCAATGATCAATCGGTGTATCGTCTCAGTTTTGAGATCGACATGATCTCAGCCTCCAGTTTAACTGTCAATAATTCAATCAATGATTTTCTCATTAATCGGCTTCTGATCAGAACACACTGATTCCTATAGATAACTGATCAATGAATCGATCAGAGTTCATCTCCAGATATTTTCAGAATCCATTCAAATGTTCCAGCTTCTGATTTTAACCTGAACGTTACATAAAAACACTCGATCAATCAATAAATCAATCAATAATAAAAGTCTTACTCATGTTGTTTAATGCTGTGGTTTGGATACTGATCATGTTTTATAACAAACTCATGAACATTTACATTATTGATTAATCTGCTGATCACTTGATTAGAAAACTGTGAAAAGTCAAGTTTTATTTTTATAGCACCAATTCACAAGTTATCTCGAGGCTCTGTACATATAGAGCAGAAGTGCTCTATAGTGACTTTTGCCTAAAACCCAGAATATTATTGATCCTGCTCCTCACGAGAACCTGATCACTTTAGTTATTGATCGATTATCAGAACAGCTGATTGATTTTCTTCATGTTTACTGATCGATTAATCAATAAATTGTTGCCGCTTTAAACGTATGATTTGAATTCTGTCTGATCCTGTTGGATGATAAAACCTGGTCCTGGTCAGGACCTGGTCAGGACCTGGTCCCAGCTGAACCAGCCTGCAGGCCTCCGCACACAGCAGTGACTCTGCAGTCTGAGTCTGAGGGCTAAGCCGGACTAAATCTAACCTCCTGAACCCGCTCCTGTAGCTGGACCGGTTCGGTTCACATCAGAGAGTCTCGCGGGCCTGGTTCGGTCCGGGTCCGGCGGTCTGTCTCGGCTGGGTGCGGGCTGCTCCGTCCAGCCGGGATAAGATGGCCGCCCCCGGCCACACGGCCTGAGGGCAGACAGGCCCGGCTCGGCCCGGCCCGGCCCTGAACACGGACCGTTATTCGGGTAAAATCAGAAACGCTCCGGTACCGTCTCCAGGTAAAACCTCGGCCCCGGGAAACGGCTCCGAGAGACGGAAACACCGAGTAACGTCGGTGTCGACGGACGGAGCCGCAGCTAACGGGAGCGGCGGCCATGCTAGCTAACATCACGCTACCCGCAGAGCCTCATTACGGTCCGGCAGAGACCCGCAGGACCCGGACCGCACACGAACCGGGTCCTCTGAACCACCATCTAACCCGGGACAGAGTCTACGGGCCGTTCTTACCATGTTGTCCCGGGGTTTGTCCGCGCTGCTTCGCCGTCTGATCGGGGTTTCTCTGGGGTGAAAGGTAGCGGGGAATGTGGCCGGCCGACCGGAGGAGGAGAGAGGAGGGGGGAGGAGGGAGGAGGAGGAGGAGGAGGAGGAGGCGGGGGAGGGGGCGGGGGAGGGGGCGGGGCCACACAGGGATCAGACCTGCGACACTCACAGCACGGACCGAAATATGAATCACAGCTTTATATTCTATTGATCTGTCCACTCACTGGTCAGTTTATTAGGAACAGGTTGGACCTTTAATTCACAGCTGCTTTAACTCTTCAGGACAAAGACTGAACCAGACTGAACATCCAGGTTTAACAGAACTGAATAACACGGGTCAACAGGTCCAAACACATCCTCATATTAACTCATTAAAAGACTTTAACAATAAAACATAAATAAAATACTCACTGAAACTGATGATTATTTCTAGACAAATAAAAAAACATTCTCAGCTCTAAAGTGAATCCAAACCTCTGTGAGAACCCTGATCAGACTGGACTCTCTGTGTTCGCCTCCACAGAGGTAGAAAAGGACAGATGACCTCTGACCTCTTCAGTCACACAGCAGCTGTTACATCTATGTTGTAGCTATAGCAGCTTCAGATGTGGTTAGTGAGCTCTGACCGTCCAGTCACATGACATGAAAATGCAGACGTCATCATGGACCTGACAGATGGCTCCTGGTCTCACCAACCCTCAGCTGAACAGCCATGATGGATGAACCTGGTCAGCATCAGTCCTCAGGTCGGCTGTGGAGTTTAAACGAGGCTCAGTTGGTGCTGAGGAGGAAATCACAGCAGCAGCAGCCTGAACCGCTGATACGAGGCAGGATGGATCCATGAGTTCATGTTGTTTACACCAGATTCTGACCCAGAGATCCAGACTGATCAGAGCAGACGACGTGTTTCCAGTCCTCTGTTGTCCAGTGTTGGTGAGTCTGTGTGAACTGTAGCCTCAGTTTCCTGTTCTCAGCTGACAGGACTGACTCCTGCTGTGGTCTCTGCTGCTGTCTCTGCTTCAACCTTCACACATGATCTGCAGACTGCAGGTTGTAATCAGTGGTTATCTGAGTAACTGTTGCCTTCCTGTCAGCTCGAAGCACTCTGACCTCTGACCTCTGACCTCTCTCTGTAAACCTGCTGGTACGAGTCACAGTAACATCCAGATGAATGAAGGAGCCGAGGTTTCCCAGCAGAACACTGGACTGGAACCAGATGATCAGTCTGAGGGTCTGGATGGTTCAGAAACCACCTGTTTGAACGTTTTTAAGTCGTTTGTTCTTTGACATTTAGTTTGTTTGTTTTGTTGTTTTCACCGCTCAGGTTCACAGTGGATATGATCAGGACTGAACTCTGAGGTTCATCTGTTCATCTGTTAAACTGGAGCAGAAAACAACTGGCTGAAGGTTTAGACCAGTCGCTGCACATTTAACTCAGAGTGAAGGAAACTGTGACTTTCTTCATCCCAGGAGAAATTCTCCAAAGTGAAAGTAAAGTATTAAAGTGAAAAATAAAATCTAAAGAGTATTAGGAGTAACCAGTGCCAAACAGAATAACAATAGAAACAACAATAAGAGAGTCAAATATAATATAAAAATATATAATATTCATTAAATATCAAATGAATAGAAATATAAAGTCATATTGACAGTGACACTGAAGGTAACATGAATATTTAATGACTGAACTGCTGCTGCTTTTATACAAAGTTCATCAGATCCACCAACAAAGAAGACGGTTTGTCCTCTGGAAGGACAGACGACCAGCAGGAGGATAAATGTGAAGCTGCTCTGCTGGTTCAGGTGTAGTTCAGATGTGGTTCAGGTGTGGTTCAGGTGTAGTTCAGATGTGGTTCAGGTGTAGTCTGGGGATGTGGTTCAGGTGTGTGGTTCAGGTGTAGTTCAGATGTGGTCTTTGTGTGTAGTCCAGATGTGGTTCAGGTGTAGTTCAGGTGGTTCAGGTGTGGTTCAGGTATGTTTCGGATGGTGTAGTTCAGGTGTGGTTCAGGTGTAGTTCAGGTGTAGTTCAGGTGTGGTTCAGGTGTAGTTCAGGTGTAGTTCAGGTGTGGTTCAGGTGTGGTTCAGGTGTGGTTCAGGTGTAGTTCAGATGTGGTTCAGGTGTAGTTCAGGTGTAGTTCAGGTGTAGTTCAGGTGTGGTTCAGGTGTGACAGCAGGCTGCAGTTCTCTCCATCACCACCAGGTGTCACCAAACAGCAGGAACCAGCAGAGGGACTCCTCACACCTGAACTCTGGTTCAAACTGACTCACTGACTGTGTTGTGTTCAAACTGACACCCAGTCCAGGAAGAATCAACACTGCGCTGCCTTCAGGTGACTGTAGGAAATATCTAAACCACAACCTGGAAACTTCAGCAGCTGAAGTTGAAAACAAAGTGTTTCCTGAGCTGAAACAGCACTGACACCTTCACTGTGTTTTAATGAACCAATAAAGCTCCATCTGAATTTCCAGTGAATGATGGTTCTGCTGTAAAGACATGAGGAGTGAAGAGCAGTCAGAGAGAAGGAAGGAGACACAACATTATTCACCATAAAGTCTTTTAACGAAGGACTCATTGAATCAGTGGCACTCGCTGACTCAGCATTATAACAGACAGAGGAACATCACCTGATCCAGAGGAACACACAGGGATGATGGTGGACTGGACTCTGTGTCTGACAGTGGAGCTGTTCTCAGATCAGTTCAGACTGCAGCACTGAGAGTCATCTCCACTTGTTCTGATTCCTCTGTCAGTCACTGCTGGATGAAGCTCTCCTCTCCACTCTACCTCCCAGTAACATGGTCCAGTCAGAGCCTCTCTACACACAAGCTGCTGCTGCTGCTGCTTCAACATCTGGATCATCAGGACACATCCTCACCTCCACCTTTATTCATCCATCCTCTTACACCTGTAGAGAGACAGAGACAGTCTGGACTCACAAAGCTCCTTCACTGCTGAATCCTGCAGGTTGTTGTAGCTCAGGTCCACATCAAGGGAGACACTTGATTTATTACCAAACCAAGGTTCAGTTGACATGTACACCTAATCATTTTAAGAAGTTTTCTTTCGATTCAATTCAACTTACTATCTGTAACATTATTAAGTTACTGTATTAGGTTTGTGTTTCGTCCTTGGATGATAAAAAGAGTCTTCCACAGCTGAACAGTTTGTTTCCTCCTGTCCCTTTAATATCCACCAGCTGAATGTCTGTATGTTCATAATGTTCACAATGTTCAACAAAGAGGAAAACTTGTTTCAAATCATTGGATGAAGCAGAGGGCATGTGTAATAATCCCTGGAGTCTAACAACTGTCATGAGAAAAGGCTAAAATAAGCTGTTTGAACTGCACTGTCTATAACATGACTGAGAAACACATTATACCATGATTAAGAAGCACCACAGGAAGTCTTACTTAGAGTCTAATTTATTTCTGCTTGAAACTTCTTTGTTCTGCTTGAACTACTTTTAAACACCAGTGGGAGGACGTGACCTCAACGTTGAACACTGTTACAGTTTGGAGGGTCACAGGTTTGGATCAGGTCTCTTACTTTGAGTCTGAAGGTCCAGGTTCATCACTGAAGTTCAGAGGAGGATCTTTGATAATCACTGACTGAGAGAACAGGAAGTAACACACACACACTGACAGAGTATACAGTTTAATAAAAGCAGACCTCAGGTCAGTTTGTTTCCACATCACTGTGTAGGTCTGAGTCAACAGGAAGTCCATTCAGTTCTAAGGGAACCTCCCTGATCTCTGATGTGTGAAACTTTTTCTGTTTCCATGGAAACATCTGAACTTTAGCTGTGAAGCTGGGACAGACTGGATGCTCTGTGTACCACAGGAAGTTAGCAGATGGAGTCACTGGAAGGATCCTGACGGACTGCATGGACCAGTTAGCCGAGGTGTTCTCCACCATCCAGACTGGACTGATGTTTTAATCTGCGTTTCTATCAGTCTGTACAGACATGCAGTTCCTCACACTGAACACTAGAGGGTGTACTCAGCGTTCTAAACATTTTAAGACATGAAACAAACTGAGGTCTGAGGCTCCATCCACACGGACACATCTCAGTTTAAACCTCATCTCTGCAGCTACATGAAGACCACGTTACTCTGGAGTCTTCAGCTCCTCAAACTGAAAACTCAGAGGTTCAGCTCCTTTCAACAGGAAGTAGATCGTCTACAGTTGGTTTATTTGTTTCAGAAAATAGAGAAAGTTGTAGTGAAATCTAAGAACTTCAACAGCAGCTGACACTGAGATCAGCTGTAGTTTGTCCATGTTTCATTCACCTCTGATGGTCGCGACTGAACCAATCAGGAACTGAACGTTTGTGACGCTTCTTCCCTTGACTGTTCACAGACAGAAAACTGACTCTGAGAAAATAACAAAAATGTGATGTTAACACTCACCTGTCTCCTCCTGCTCTGTCCAGGTAACATGGAGTCTGAACCGTTCAGTCTCTGACTCAGTGCTTTCACTTTCACCAGCCCCTCCCCTCTCCACTTACAGGAAACCACGTGACTCTGTGTGATTCTGTGTGACTCACAACACATCGTGTTGTGTTGCAGCCTCGTGCTTACAAATGTTTTTCATTTTTATTAAAGAGGAAAACGGAAATATCACAATGACAAAAGTATTCAGACCCTTTGCTGTGACCCTGTCCCACAGCTGATGAACATCAGGGCAAAGACTAATCCATGAGATGGAGAGAAGAAGCTGCAGGTCTGTGGAGCCGGAGGGACCGTCTGGTTCTTGGTCACATCTCTCACCACGGCCACGAACAGTTCCTGCCACCTTTGTGTTACAGAGTAAGATCCTTGTTGAACCTGAACGAGTCGCTCTGTTCAAAGCACCAGACGTTCAGTGGTGGAAGAAGTAATCAGATACTTTACATGAGTAAAAGTACCAAGTCAAGTCAAATTTTATTTATATAGCGCCAATTCACAACAGAACAGTGCACACAGTAACACAAACACACTAACAGATGGAGGCAGTGGTATTCCAGCAGCTCCCAGTAAAATCCTGTTTTTGTCAGTGGAGTCTGGTAGTGATATATAGAGATGATTCTGGTTAAACTAGTGTGTGTCAGTCAGAGTGTGTGTGTGTGTCAGAGCGTGTGTGAGTAAATCAACAGGCAGCAGTTGGTTATAAAAAGTCCATTTATTTTTACATTAGAACAAACAGGTTAGAGAGCGTCAGGAGGCAGAGAGCGTCTATCAGTCATAAATAAAGACAACGCAGCGACATCAACTAAATAAATACACAGCGGGGGGGGGGGGGGGGCTGCAGCGGCTCCAGTGTAGTATCTACAGCTGACCCCCCCCACCCACCAACACACACACAGCAGAGGAAAACAACTGAACACAGTCAAACGATCAGTCTAAAGCAGGAAACGTTGCAGTAGTCAAAATAAAGAACTCCAGATCCACAGAGGCCACAGCAGCTCAGGTTCAACAGGACCAGGTCTAAACATCAAACACCTGCAGGATGTGGAGCTACCAAACATCAAACTGAACTCTCTGAATCAAACTGAGCGACACAATTTTATAAATCTGATTCTCAAACTCACAGGATGAATTTAATCTGATGAAGGTCTGAAGTGAGAGAAGAGCTTTCACCGATTCAAACAGTCAAACCCATGAAACCTGGAGCTGAGGATAAACTGAACGTTTAACTCTTTAACCAGTGTGATGAATATTAAGACAGTTCGGTTTCATTTCATTTAAACATGTAGTGATGATTCAGTTTCAGCTTGAGTTCATTTTAACTTTGGCAGCCTCAGGCCTCCGTACACACCGATACACCTGTAGGCGCGGCGGCCGCTCTGCTTCAGTAAAAACCAGCTGCACTGTTACAAAACATTTTCATTCAAATCAAAAATTGAGTCCCTGAGCAAACATAACGGCCTGATTTCATTCTTTTAATGGTCAGTGCAAAGCTGAAGTTTCTTTAGTGGTTTTTGCGTCTCTGGATCAAAGGAAACACGGGATGAAAACTGCCGGGACTCTACTGTTTCTATTGTCCTACAGCACCACAGGAATGTGTCTGTGCTACACGTCCGTCTGTCCACACAGACCGGAGGTAAATGCCCTGAACGTCAGCAGGTCGGAGGAAATCTACACAACTTCTCTACGGTTCATCAACTCACAGATCAGGAGAGTCGAACTTTAACATGTAATGTTCAGCTTCATGACCTTTGACCCCTGCTCATCTGCGTGTTTCTGATTCTCTGGGGTCAGAGGTCATGAAGGAGCGACCCTGGAGTGTCAGTCCATCGGGAGGGAAACAATCGCAGCTTCTACGTCCCGCCCACACCCCTCCCCCTGGACCAATCAGAGTGGGCGGCGGTGAGGTCAGAGGGTGCGTTTGGATCAGTGTCGGGAGCGTTTGGCGGGCGGGGCGGCGCCGCGCTCCGACAGGCCAAGTCTGCCGAGCTCAGAGCGGAAGAACTGCTGCAGGCGGTGACCGGCCTTCGCCTCGTTAGTGTGACGAGGGTTGTACTGAAGACAGTTGGAGAACATGAGCTCCACGTCTGAGATGAACTCACCTGGAGACAGAGACAGGAAACACATCATCATCATCATCATCATCAGGTGTCAGTCCTGTGACCTCTGACTTCAGGAGGAACAGGAACCTTCAGAACGATCTAAACCTCACGACCCGGTTTCCTCACCTGCCGTCTGATATTCACAGTTGTTGACTTTCTCTCTGATGGTGCTGAGAGCCATTGGCTTCTTGATGATGTCATAGTAGTCAGGTACCTGCAGACAGGTAGACGGACGGACAGGTGAGTCACAGACAGGTGTATGTTTTCTGTGTGTGTGTGTGTGTGTGTGTGCTGTACAGGTGTGTTCACCTGAGTCCTGGACACCAGCTTCATGAAGGGCCAGCTGTCCTCGTGTCGGACCAGCTCCACAGTCAGCTGTTCACAGGCCGACAGCTCGTGGACGCCGTGGTTCCTCCCTGAGGAGCGACGGCTGGAGGAGGAGGAGGAGGAGGAGGAGGAGGAGGAGGAGGCAGGGGGGAGGACGGGTCTGGAAGGTTTAGGAGGGGGAGCAGCGTCTGGGGGAGGAGCAGAGGAGAGAGGTCACCATTAAACTCAGAGACACAGGTGTTCACTGTGCGTTGATTGGTTGTTTACCTGTCGACAGGTGTTCACTGCACTTGTTTACCTGTTGCTGGTCTCTTGCGGGACTCGCTCTGACCAGGTGAGGTTTTCGTGTTGCTGTTGGGTGCCAGGATCTCATGGCTCAGACGGGCGCTGTTCCGACTCCCGGAGCGGGGCGGAGCTTTGCCGGCGGACGCAGCGTTGGCCTTTGATGTTGGGGGCGTGGCCTTTTTACCTGAAGACCTGTGATGGGAGGGGACAGAGTCAGTGAAGTGGACTCACAGCTGCAGTGAAACAGGATCAGGGAAACAGATACTGACTTGGAGGCTGAGGAGTTTTTCCCTGCTGAGGTGGAGGTGTTTTGGGGCGTGGCCTGTTGACCTTTGGGCGTGGCTCGTTGACCTTTGGGCGTGGTCTGTTGGCTCTTGCCTCTCGGGGGCGGGGCCTGGCTCTTCTTGGTGCTGCAGAGAACCAGAGGAACAGCTGCTGCTTCAGACTGATCTTCCTGATGCGACTGATCTGATCTGAATATTTCCTCACTCACCTCACGACCACTTCTTCCTCCTCCTCCTCCTCCTCTGACTCCTCCTCTTCCTCTGACTCCTCCTCTTCCTCCTCAGACTCTTCCTCCTCCTCTTCCTCCTCATCGTCCTCCTCTTGTTCCTCTTCCTCGTCGATAGAGGAGCGCTGACGGGACGGGACTCGGCTGGATCTCTGTTTGGGTCGACAGTCTGGACAGAACCAGTCGCCGTCTGGAACCGACTGAGACGAAGAGAAAGAACTGATGAATGAAGTGAAGGAGAGAAACTCTGCTGCTGTTTGTTGTTAGCGTGCTGCTACTACAGACTCCGCTCTGTCTGGAACATGATGACCTGCCCGCAGTGTGGACTGTATGTCACTGTGTCTGCAGTGTGAACAGATCGAGGTGTGATGAGGTGGGCGGGGTCTGTACCTTGAGGCGGGGCCTCAGGCAGTGGGTGTGGTGTCCGCGGTCGCAGCCGTCACACAGCAGCATGTTGTCGGCGTCTCCTTTGCGTCTGCAGATGCGACAGCGAGCATTGAGGACGGAGCGAGACCAGAGGACGCTTCGCTCCAGACTGGACAGGTGGACGAACACCTGGACAGACACATCAGCATTTTAATCCTACAGCCAACAGTCCAGTTCATCTGTCACACTTTAATAAAACCAACACTCAGTCCCTAAAGATGATGTTTCTGCAGTCCAACCCAGCCGCATCACGCCTGGTTCCTCCACAAAAGACAATGGATTATTTTACTGTGTTTGGATTATTCCAGAAATAAACTGAGACCAACTAAAGTTTCTGATCCTTCCAGGTTTAGTTGATTGGGATATTCTCAGATGAACACCACTGTTCTTGGATGTTTCAAAGCCCAACCAACTCCACAAGTAAAAAGCTAATGTTAGCTATAAAACCAACTACACCACGGTCACATGACAGTCAACGCTCTCACCACTAAGCTTCCAACTGGTCATTTCATTTAGCTCTGAGCTCTTCTACAAAAGCCTTCTTCTAGAAAGTTAGTGATAGTTTGAAAGAGCGTGAGAGAAACACAACGAGGCCAAAGGGGGATCAAGAGGGATGGGTTTTCATGTTGAACTGCCCCATAACCCTCAGTAGTCCATTTACAGATTAATCATAATGTTCAGAAATGTCTGAAACCAGACCTTATTTCAGACATTTAACTTTGAAACACACTGACTTTGGGACGAGGGAACAGGAGGAAAGCAATATGCTAATATACAACTGACTTCCTGGTTTCAGGATCAGTCCTGCAGGACTCTGTATTTGAGGTTCTGGGATTGACAGTTCTGACAGCCAATCAGAGCAGAGCCTTCACTGTGATGACTTACAGGGATGTTTTTTCTGACCTGAGACACTGGAGCAGGACTGCAGAGACTTCCATCGCTCCAACACCGCTCTTTACGACGCGGGCCGCTGTCGCTGCCGCCTGACACAGATACAGAGGTTAGTGTGATTTTAAAAAGGCTCGTGATGATGCAGCATCTTACTTTTCATTTCCACATGTTGTCTATCGTGAGTCTTATTACTCAGCTGTACCGCCACTGGCCTGGTCCTCGCCTTTCTTCTTGTTCTTCGGCCTTCTGGCCTTTCTTGAGTCTTCCTCACCCAGGAAATCAGTTCAAGGTTCAGACAGAACCACCCACCTCCGCTCACACCTCCCACACTTTTCCAGGCTGTTCCAGACCTTCCACAGCAGAGAGGACCTTACCCACGGAGCTTGAGGAAGCGCCTCGGATGCCTTGCCCATGTGGAGCCAGAGCCTGAGCCATTCGCACTGCAGCCGTGCTGACGCACTGAGGAGTCCCGCTGCCGCTGGTGCCGCAGGCCGCCACGCTGTCCAACTTCAGCTCCTGGAGCTCCCACTATTATCTACAACGTGAGAAACAGTCAACACTCACATGAGACGGCTCAAGACAGAGAGAGAGCCTCTGAGCAGAGAAGAGTTTAATAGGAAGTCTGCAGCCCTTCTGCTGGCAGTCAGTGAGAACTTAGGATAAACTGTGACTGATGGGACTGGTTTGAAAAATGGTTTATTCAGAATCCAAGCTGCACGCTCTGTGTTTGAAAGATTAAAATACACTTTGGAATTAAGTTAAAGTTTGTCGCTTTTATTAAAATCTTTTAAAATTATTTTGTTTGTTAAAGAGTTTTTCTTAATTTAACTGTTTGCTTCTTCAGAGTTCACCAAATGAAATCTAAAATAAATAAACAGCCTGACTGAACCTGAGTCGCGCATCTGTCTCTGGCTCTCAGGTGGTTGGAGTCCACCACGCCTCCACTCGCCCATTCATCCTCCGCCTCTTCTGCTGGCCAGAACACAGCAGCTCGTAGTTTTCCCGTCAACGAGAGCGCCACACCTGTCTGTCCATCACCTGGACACAGAGAGAGAGGAGACAGGTGAGGTGAGGTCACCGCTGTATCTGGTCCTCTGTGATCATCAGCAGGTGAGAGCGAACTCTTCAGAGTTCCTAGAGTTCCTGGTGGATTCGGTCCTCGGCGTCCAGCAGCAGGTCTCTGAGGCCTGACTCTCCATCAGAGTCCTCCCAGCTGCAGAAGTGCATTCTGGGACGGATCGAGACGACCCAGATCATCTGGGAAAACGGACAGGTGCCAGAGGTCACGTGTGATGGGATGTGTATGTTACTGTGTGCTACCTGTGTGTTACCTGTGTGCTACCTGTGTGTTTACCTGTGCTACCCAAAAGCTAATTGTGTTTACCTGTGTGCTACCTGTGTGTTACCTGTGTGTATGTTACCTGTGTTTACCTGTGTGCTACCTGTGTGTTACCTGTGTGTTACCTGTGTGCTACCTGTGTGCTACCTGTGTGTTACCTGTGTGTTACCTGTGTTACCTGTGTGTTACCTGTGTGCTGTTACCTGTGTATACCCAGTCACCGTGTTTACCTGTGTGTTACCTGTGTCTTTACCTGTGTGTTACCCAAAAGCTACCTGTGTGTTTACCCGTGTCTTTACCTGTGTGTTACCTGTGTGTTACCTGTGTGTTACCTGTGTTTACCTGTGTGTTACCTGTGTGTTACCTGTGTGCCACCCGTGTGTTTACCCGTGTGCTCTACCTGTGTTACCTGTGTTCTACCTGTGTGTTACCCAAGTTACCTGTGTGTTTACCTGTGTGTTACCTGTGTTACCTGTGTCTTTACCCGGTGTTACCCAGGTGTTACCTGTGTGTTTACCTGTGTCTTACCTGCAAGTTACCTGTGTGCTACCTGTGTTTACCTGTGTTAATTGTGTGTATGTTACCTGTGTGCTACCTGTGTGTTTACCTGTGTGTTTACCTGTGTGTTACCTGTGTGTTTACCTGTGTGTTACCTGTGTGCTACCCAGTGTTTACCTGTGTTACCTGTGTGTTTACCTGTGTGTTACCCAAAGCACCTGTGTGTTTACTCCAGTGTTACCCAAAGCTACCTGTGTGTCTTATTTTATGCTGGTCACAGTCCTGCAGCAGCTGTTGCAGCCTGTCTCCCAAAGCAGCCTCCTCAGGCTACTGTGACCGAAAAATTCAGAGCCTCTATCAGCGATCCACCTCCACTGAGCCGGGGTGTTAATCTGGCTGGCTGGGACGGTTGACGGCGGCCACAAGTGTGAAGGGGCGGGCTTGAGCCAGCTGTTCAGGAGGAAGGTTCTATTGATCAGAGCGCCTGCAGGCAGCTCTTGCCAAACAGAACCAAAACAAAAACCGCGGACTCCACCTCCCTCGGCCGGCCCCTCCTGGAAGAGGAGGAAGAGGAGGAGGAGGAGGAAGAGGAGGAAGAGGAGGAGGGGTCAATTTCAAGTTGAATTTGTTTTATTCTTCAGAAGGATACACCTGAGTTTACCTGTGTGTGTAGTGTACCTGTGTGTGTGTAGTGTACCTGTGTGTGTGTAGTGTACCTGTGTGTGTGTAGTGTACCTGTGTGCGGCCTCTTCTCTCTCTCTGCGGTGTTGTTCTGCTCTGATCTCTCTCAGCTCCTGTCTGGCGGCTCTCTGCTCCTCCACACCGTCCTCGATCAGATCTCTACTCGACGCCAACGTCAGGAGTTTCCCCACCAGAGCCTGAAGGATCCTCAGCTTCTCCCCTGCACACAGATCAATAACAGATCAATAACAGATCAATAACTGATCAATAACAGATCAACAACTGATCAACAACTGACCAATAACTGATCAACAACTGACCAATAACTGATCAACAACAGATCAATAACAGCTCAATAATTGACCAATAACTGATCAACAACAGATCAATAACTGATCAATAACTGATCAACAACTGATCAATAACAGATCAATAACAGATCAATAACTGACCAATAACTGATCAACAACTGATCAATAACTGATCAACACACACATACAGTAAATACAGTATCTGATTGGTCGATCGGTTGCTGACCTGGCGTCAGGTCGTACACCGCCGTGCACGACAGCCTCTTCAGCAGTGCCGGCTCGGCCAATCGCAGCTCGACGCACGGGTCGTCCATCAGCGTGAACCCGCCCTGCTTCTGGTAGCGGAGCTTGGCGTTGCCGTGGTTACAGTCGGCGCCGGACGCCAGGATGTGCAGCCGCAGGATCTCGGAGAGCGTGCAGCTGTCCAGGTCCAGCTGCTTCAGACTGCAGCCCTGATGCAGCTGAGGCCACGCCGCCGCCAACGACGCCACGGCGCTCAGAACCGACTGGGTGGGGTCAGAGTCGTCCTCCAGAGCCTCCGACAGGTCTGAACAAAAAAATGAAACGTGTCTGTTTGACTTCTGTCTGACCAATCACAGCTCACCTGCAGGTAACAGGTGTGTGTGTGTGTACTGCTATCTTTATCAGGACCAGTTTCTGTTTTAAACCAGTGTAGTGAGGACATTCAGGCAGCTGTTAGAACCAGGTTCAGACCAGGTTCAGGTCCTCTCAGGTACAGAAAGACAAATGAGTGTGTGTCTGACCTTCAGCCTGGTCTTTGGCCACCTCCTCCTGCTCCTCGTCCAGAGCCTGAAAGATGGCCGACAGGAAGAAGAACAGCAGCTCACACAGAGGCCCTTCAGGATCAGAACCCACCAGGGCCTCCTCTAGAACCTCTGTGGAGAGACACAACATCTGTTAGAATGATTTAGATTATTAAAACCTCTCCGAACAAACAGAACCTGTTAGAACAATAAATAAAACAAGCTGAACCCTCCAAAACCAACAGGTCCGTTAGAACAACCACAGGGTTCTGGTCCAGTTTGTTCCAGCAGAGTGCGAAGACATGTCGTTCTCACCCAGAGAGATTCCATCGGGGAACTCGTCCTTCAGGTCGAACACCTCCCCGAAGGCCCTCAGGAACTCCAGAACCATCAGAGCTTCTCCAAAGAGCTCTGCTGGGAGACGGGTTCTGACAGGAACCGGACTGGGCAGCTCCTGGAAGAACCAACACACACAGATCCAGGTTCATAAATAATGTTCTGCACAGTCTGGATCAGAACAACATTACAGCAACAAACTGAGGTTGTTTTTGACCCTGACTGTTATTTTTATGTTTATTCTTTAATAAACTGTTTAAAACAGTCAAAGCCTCCATGTTTTGTTACCATGACAACGTGATCTGCTCTGTATATATTGATCACTGAGTTTACAGGCGGTGCGTTCACTGACCTTCAGGTCTTCACACTCCATGTCCTCTCTGGGTTTGTTCCATAGTTTCAGTCGTTCAGCGTATTTCTTCTTCTCCTCCTTCAGTTTCTCTCTCTCCTGTGAAGGTTTCATCGTGTTAAACTTCAGATTTCATTTTTACGTTCAGACGCAGGACGATCGGAAAACTCACCCTCTCCTTCTCCAGCTTCCTGCGCTCCTTCTCCTCTCTCCTCCTCTGCTTCTCCTCCTCAAACCTCCTCCTCTGCTCCTCCTTCATCTTCTCCTTGTCCTCCCTCTCCCTCCTCTTGGCCTCCTGCGCCTCCTCCTTCTCCTTCTTCAGTCGCGCTTTGTCCTGAGCGGCGGCGGCCATCTCCTCCCTCTGCTGCAGCAGCTTCAGCTTCTCCTCCGCCGCCTTCAGCAGCGACGAGCTCGCCTGAACACAGGAGGCCGGATTTTACACAGATATTGAACTGATCGAGACGCAGCACGTTAATCAATACATTTGAGACGGAGCCAGTTAAGCTGTTTCCTCCTGCCTCCTGTCTTTATGCTAAGCTACGCTAACCACATTAGGAAGTAAGAGAACAAGCGTGTGCGTCAGTCTGGATTACAGTCACAGGAAACTGAAGTTAAACTGAAGTTTATTGTCAGACAGTTTCAGGTGGAGTTTGACCTCTTCACCTCTGTTCTTTATGCACCAACAGACAGCAGTGAGGAGGTCAAAGGTCAGCCTGTACACCACACGTTTCAGACTAAATAAATGTAACAAGGTTCTGATGGAGTCTGTTCAGAGGAGCTGCTCACAGCTGGAATAAAAAGTCATTCAATCCCAGCCGTCACTCACCTGTCCAGGTGAGCCCCGCCCTCCTCCTTTAGAGGGGGGGCTGAAGGGGAACAGGGGGGGCTCGTCAGGGAAGAACTGAGAGAAGGTCTGTTCAGACAGACGGTACTTCATCACGGTGGAGGGCTGAGACAGAGACAGATCGTTATCCAACCACAGACTCACTGTGTTCAAATCCATCAACTTTATTTAACCTTCACGTCAGTGACACTCGGCCTTTACTGCTCATTCACTGCATTTAACTCCATGAAACCAGGAGCAGTCATCAGTCACAACACTGGACCTTCACCTGGATTCAACAGTTGATTGTGTTCATTATTAATTATGAACTTCATCACTCTGAAGCTGATGTGGAGGAGCCACAGGAACCACATCTCCTCTGACTGATGACGTGCTGGTGTTCAGGTGCTGGTGTTCTCACCTTGACTGCGATGGTCCCGTTCACAGGTTCACAGTGTTGTTTGAAGAGCAGCTTCAGTCTCTCTCTGGACAGAGTCGTCTTCCTACGACTGAACAGACAAACCTCTGTTATTCACCTTGAACATCAGCTGGTATCAGCCAGAACAGTAACTCAGTGTGGATGGAGTTCTAAGGTCTGAGGGCAGACAGAACCAGGCCTTTACTTTGAAAGGCTTGCAGTAGAGACAGGCCTTTATTTTTTTACTGTTCACTGTTACAGTTCCTCCTAACTTCCTGTGTTTTCCTGTCAGTCAGACGTTCCACTTCCTGTTTACGTTAAACATCAAGTGTCAGGAAACGTGTGGTTTGTCCTGATGTGATCAGCTGGTGAAATCTGTTACTAACAGACGGAGGCAGTGAGAGCGAGGTCCAGGTCAACTCACCTGATCTGATTGGCTTTGACAGTGAACGGCTCGCTGTGCTGGTCCTTCATCATCCTCACTGTGTATCTAAACACTGACGGACTCAGAGGCTTCTTCTTCTTCCTGCTGACACACACACAGAATAACCTCAGACAGGAAACGATCACCTACACCCTCTGACCTGACAGCCAGACGACCTTTGACCTACTGACCCGTTGACCTGAGCTGTGGGACTCTGGAAGGCGTCGCTCTCATCGTCGCTGTCGCTGATGACGATAGTGTCGCCGTCGGCCGGCTTGACGTGGCCGTTAGCAGCCGGCGCTCCGTTAGCGCTGGAGTGAGGAGAATGAACCTGCAGGATCTCACACACATGTCTACGACACACACACACACACACACACACACAGAGTTAAATGTGGAGTGTTCTGCTCTGATCCTCTGAGCTCAGGTGTCAGGTGAGTTCTGCTGTTCAAAACTGAGCTGTGAACAAGACGCCAGCTTCACGTCTGCAGTGTTTCTGCTCTTATGAAGGTGCAGTTACAGGACTCTGCAGAGGACTTTTAATTTGAAACGACGGTCACAGGAAGTGGAGACAGCGGTTGAGGTGAGAGAGAAAGAAGAAGAGAAGGAATAACTACTGATCCTCACTCTGCCAGGAGAAATCCTCTGAAGGTGTTATCGGACTCTAACGTGACCCCAGACAGATCTGAACACCCACACCTGTGGGTGGAAGGTGATTTCATCTAACCCTCTCTCCAAAAACTCAATCAGACCCTGAACAGTTCCAGTTGAATCTCAGGTCAGTACTGACTCTCACTGATGTTATTAGCACATGTTAGAGCTAGCCATGGTGCTAGCAAGCCTAGCCAGCTAAGCTAACGTGGCTACAGTCTGAAGGTAACATCTCTGTGTCACTGTTTGTGGAGTCAGCCTGATGTTAGCTTTGTTATCCACCGAGGACTCAGTGTGAGGAGGATTTGACAGTGAGTGAGTTCAGTTTGGATCAGAGTCCTGTTGTCTTTAACCTGTGTTTGTCTCTGTTAATTCTTTAAACCCTAACCAGGCCTCTGTTTCCTCTGAGCTTTATTCTGAAAGGACATCAGAGATGACGATATCCTCAGGAAGTGAGGTCACACAGAGTCACAACAACATGAGTTTCAGGTCTGACTCAGGTCAGAACCAGGAGGATTCTTCACAGCAGGTGTAACTCTTGAACTTCCTGATGTGCTGCTTGGTATGTTTCATTCTCTGTAGTTAATCAGAACAGACTCAGAACGATCTCAGGCCAACAACAGCCTGACTCTGGACAGTCCTTAGTGACGTACGGAGGTGAATACGAGCTGTTAGCATCAGGACGGATAATGAACTAAACTCAATCTAAATCTATATCTCCTCAGCTGCGACCCCACCCGTCTGTACCTGGCTCCGTTGCGTCCAGTGACGTCCACCATCTCTCCGGGGAAGAATCGGTCTTTGACGAAGGCGTAGACGTCCTCGCAGAGCTCGGTCAGCCTGCAGCGGCGGCTCAGAGCGGCCAGGTGGAGCAGAGGCGCCACCAGACACTGAGGGAAACTCTGGAGACTCTGCTTCGCCCGCCGCTCGCTCTCCACCGCCTCCAGGTACGTCAGGCCCGCTCGACCCGTCAGAGCACAGCTCCACACCAGACTGTTACAGAGGATGGTCCTCTCAAAGAACTCACTGAGGAGGAAACTTTACAGTCAGTCTCAGGCATTTTCTGAATCTTCTGAACACATGAAACACGTTTCAGTCAGGAAACACTGATCTGTCCTCAGCGCTGCGTTAGAAAACACAAAGCTCTGAAAGAAACTACTCATGATAAAAGTTTACCGTCGACTTCTTACAAACAGAACAAGAAAAAATCTCTGGTCAACTGAGGCGAAGCTGCAACGACTCATCTGTGAACCAAGTGATAACTGATCAGCTGATTCAGTCATTAAGGGAAAATATGAAGATTTCAACTGTGACGATAAAACTGAAGATCACAGAACAAAACGTGAAGACGACAGCTGTTCTTACCATCAACATTTATCAGGTTTTACAGGTTTTTTCTTGACTGCTCTCACTAAACCATCATCACCATCAAAAAACACCAACGACTCTAAACTAGAGAAACTGCTCCTCTGCTGCAGAGTCTGATTTATTCACCTTCTCATTTTCTTTCACTTATTCTTCACACTAAACATCACTGTGTTCATCACGTACAGACGACCATAAACAACAAGCACTGTGGAGTGTTGTTGTGTTGTGTTGTTGTTGTTGTGTTGTCTGAGTGTTTGTGTTGTTGTTGTTGTGTTGTCTGAGTGTTTGTGTTGTTGTTGTGTTGTCTGAGTGTTTGTGTTGTTGTTGTGTTGTCTGAGTGTTTGTGTTATTGTGTTGTTGCTGAGTGTTTGTGTTATTGTGTTGTTGTTGTTGTTCGAGTGTTTGTGTTGTATCTGAGGACAAAGCTGAGTTCAGTAACACTGTAACTGAGTCAGTGCAGGTTGAAGGATCATCAGAGCTCAGACAGTCGTCAGGACAAACGGACACGTCTCTGTTTCCTGTTCCTGTTTTCAGTGAATAAACTCCAGTTGTTGTGAACAAACGTGGAGCAAACATCAGCTCTCAGGTTGGATTTAAAGTTAAAGGAGCTCCAGTCACAGTCTGAGCTGATCAACTGATCACTCTGATTGATATCACGTCACAAACTGATCACTTCCTCTCTGATGTTGAACTGTTAAACTCGCCCTCAGCCCCTGTTCTGTTAAAACCGGTGGATCTGCCCTTTAAGTGCACCTGAGCAGGTGTGTTAAACAGCGCAGGCCTGCTGTTACGGAGCTAACGGCTAACACACGCAGAGCTAACCGCCGGCTAACAGCCGCTAATCCACTTTAGCTCACTTAGCTAGCCGATTTAGCCAACGTTACACCTGCCCCGGGGTGTACAGCCCCCCCTCTAACACCAGCCAGGTGTTTGAACCTGTGTGCTACCTGTGAACAGGAGTTTGACGCGTTTCAGAAGCGACACAAGTTTCACTTTTCCTCCTCAGTAAAGTTGCTTTTGTTGATCTTGTCTGGAAGTTTGCCAGCGGACCAACTGTCAGTCAGGACATCATTCAAACTTCACTCCGCCGGCTCTAACGGCTCTTTAACCCGGTCCACGGGTCACACAGGTGACCCAGCTGACCCGGGACATACTTACTCATAGGTCCTGAAGATTTCGTGAGTGATTTTACAGAGGAAGACCTCCTCGTCCGGCCGCAGGTCCGCCGGAGGTCTCTGTCGGATGAAGGCTTTTCTGTGGAGAAGCGGCATCTCTCAGCTCCGCTTCCACCGGCCGCACTCTGACGGGAAAAAGGAGGGAAACCGGGTCAACAAAGACCGAAATCACACACGGACTCCGCCAGGACACATCAAACTCAAGCCTCAGACCGAAACCCGCGTCCTGGACTGAAAGTAACGACGGAGAAACCGAGCAGGAGCGGGGAGAGGGAGAGCGGGTCTTTTGTTAGACGCGCTGATAATCTGCCCACATGGAAGCGTGCTCCTCACTGTCTGAGCCCGCACATTCAAACTCTCTGACCCCCCAACCACGACCCAAACACCGGGAACACAGCCACACACACCCGCTACGACACACCCGGAACGGCTTTCTGTCGGTCCTTACCGAGTTGTGTAACGATGAACAGATAATCCGCGGTACAAACTGGAGAAGAAGTCCCCGGGCTGAAAGCTCCTCACAGGCGGCTTGTTGACCAAGTTTTCATCCACTTCACGGACCGAGCCCGAGCTGGGAAATTTCATGTCTCCGTTAGTTCGTCGGTTTGAGTGAAACCAGCGGAACTCTGAGGACAGGCTGGATTTATATTGTCAGTCACATCTGGTCCGGGTTCTGGACTAAACTTAGACACAGATCCGACTGAGACTAATAATAATAACAACGATATGAATGACAATAACTACTGCAGCTATCTCACCCTCAGCTCACTGTCTGATGTTAGAAATATAAAAAGTCTTTGTGGACATCTTCAAATGTCTTCAGTCAGTTTACTGAAGTGTTTCACTTCGTCTGCTTGTTTCAGTGAAATCAACAGAGAACTAACAGGTGATTTATGGAGGCCTGTTTCCACCACAGTGAGGATGAAATCAAAATAATTCCTGTAGGCTTCGGGTTAGGTTGTAAAGTTCTGTTCGTCTGAGTGTGAAGAAGTGAAAACCTCAGTCCGGTCTGAGACTTTCATTATCAATTCATCTGATTGTTTCTCTGCTAATGAATAAAATGTCAGAGAAACGCCAGGTGAGGTCCAGGTGAACATGTTCAGGTGTTGAGTTCACTGTCACAGGAAAATCCTCAGTTCTCCTTTAAACAGACTGATGTTGTCCGTTAATTAATGACCTAATCACCTCTGGTTCGGTTTGTTTATCTTCCCGGTTTGTTTGGTTCTTTACAGCTGTTGTGAGTCCGCTGAACGCACCACCACGGATGAGTATTTGGGCGGGACTTCGCTGCCGTCCGCGGCCGTCGGTTGGTTGGCCGTCCCGCCACTCCTCAGCCCTCGGCCAATGGTTGCCCCGGAAACGGCCCCGGTTGCTGCTGCGCCGCGAGAGAAGAAGCCGAAGCGCGCGGTGATGAAACGGAGCGGTGACGTCAGAGGAGCGGACGACAGGAAGCAGTGACGCAGAGTGAGTGACGGCCGGAGGTGGTGCGTCATCAGAGAGAAGCACACAGCTGCTGACAGATGTGTGTCAGGCCCGGGGGGGGGTTTTCAAAATAAAAGCCCAGAACGGTTTTTGTTTCTCAGTGAACTACAGGAAGAGACCAGGATCTGCTGTGACCCCCCCTTTAAACCAGCTCCAGGTCTCTGTAGTCACGATCAGGTTTTAGGAGTACCCAGTTACGATCTGCTTTAATGATAACATGATGTGTAAAGACCTGATCCAGGTGTCCTCCAGGGATCAGGTCTTACTGAGTGTCCTGGTCTTATTAAGCCCCAGAGGAAGTAAATGATTTAAGGGATTAAAACACAGGTTTATCAGACTCTGACAGAAATCCATCAACCATCTGTTGTTCACCTGCTCCACCTGTACTCAGGTGAGTAAATACAGAGGCTGAAAACCTCTGATTAAAGTTTAAACGTGTGCTAACTGGTTTATAACACACTGTGATTATAAATTATTATAAATGGTTATAAACCATTAAACCTCAGAAAAAGAACTGGTTTTACAGGTTTGAGTCATTTTATCAAACATATGTAAAAAACACAGAGAAGCTGCAGTTGATTCTGATGAATGTAAACTGAAAACAGACGAATCTGTTTCATTATTTCACAAATAATCAAAAATATGTGAAAATGAATCAAACAGAAAAAGAATCTTTAGTTGCAGCTGCAGACCACCACAGTCCAGAACAGACCAAGAGTCAGACCAGATGAAACCAGTCTAGACTATTTCAATCCAAATCAGGAATCCCGTTGGTTTAAACCAGACCAGTCCAGACCAGTACAGTCCAGAACAGTTCAGACCAGCACAGAATCAAACCAGTTTCTGACCAGTCCAGACCAGTTCACAGGACCCTGTACAGGTGGATCTGTCTGAGGGTGTCGGGGTCTGTGTCTCTGCCCAGGTAAACGTCATAGTCCACAGGAAGTTCCTCCACCCAGCCGGGCTGCAGCGCCTCCTGCTGGACACAGGTTAATTCCATCAGAATCTGAGGAAAGGAACAGACTACAACTCCCAAAGTGCATTTCACTACAACCACCCAATCACAGAGCTTTCACTTTGAACACCTCCTCTCCTGGACAGGTTCATGTTCTGACCTCCAGTCAGCTCCAAATACTACATTACCCATGACCCTCAGCTGCTGTTTCCACGGACAAGAAGTCAGTCAAGTCAATTAAAACACTTTGTTGATGCAGAGATGAAAAATGAAGTGATTAAAGCTGCAGATTTCTGCTCTGTTATTGGCTGTTTGTTGGTGAAATGCACTGTGGGAGTCGTAGTTTTTTATGTCCACAGGATTCTTGTAGCTTTTGACTTTTTTTTCCAAAAAAGCAGACATTTTATACTGGAAATTAATTTCTCAGTGAAATAGTTTCAAGTCATTTAAAATGTTTATTTCTGGGTCTTATTTTTAAAATTTTCCTACCAGACTCCACTGACAAAAACAGGGATTTTACTGGGAGCTGCTGGAATACTACTGCTTCCATCTGTTAGTGTGTGTCTGTGTTACTGTGTGACTTTGCGGTGGAAGAAGTAATCAGATACTTTACTGATAGGCACACAGTAACACAAACACACTAACAGATGGAGGCAGTGGTATCTTGCGGCAGCTCCCAGCAAATCCCTGTTTTGTTCTGTTGTGTTGTTGCGTTGTTAGCAGGTTGTGTTGTGTTGTGTTGTGTTGTGTTGTGTTGTGTTGTTGTGTTGTGTTGCTGTGTTGTGTTGCTGTGTTGTTGTGTTGTGTTGTTGTTGTGTTGTGTGTTGTTGTGTTGTGTTATTGTGTTGCTGTGTTGTTGTGTTATTGTGTTGCTGTGCGTTGTTGTGTTGTGTTGTTGTGTTGTGTTATTGTGTTGCTGGTGTTGTGTTGCTGTGCTGTTGTGTTGTTGTTGTTGTGTTGCTGTGTTGCTGTGTCGTGGTTGTGTTGTTGTGTTGCTGTGTTGCTGTGCCGTAATAAAGTTAAGGTGTTGTGTTATTGTGTTGTTGTGTTGTTGGCGTCGTGTTGCTGTGTGGTTGTGTTGTTGTGTTGTGTTGCTGTGTTGCTGTGTCGTGTTGTGTTGCTGTGTTGTGTTGTGTTGCTGTGTTGTTGTGTTGTGTTGTGTTGCGTTGTCGTTGTTGTGGCGTTGTGTTGTGTTGCTGTGTTGTTGTGTTTTGTTGCTGTGTCGGTTGTGTTGTTGTGTGTTGTGTTGCTGTGTTGTTGTGTTGTGTTGTGTTGTTGTGTTGCTGTGTTGTTGTGTTGTGTTGTTGTGTTGCTGTGTTGTTGTGTTGTGTTGTTGTGTCGGTTGTGTTGTTGTGTTGTGTTGCTGTGTCGTGTTGTGTTGTTGTGTGGTGTTGCTGTGTTGTTGTGTTGTGTTGCTGTGTTGCTGTGTCGTGTTGTGTTGCTGTGTTGCTGTGTCGTGTTGTGTTGTGCGTGTTGTGTTGCTGTGTCGGTTGTGTTGTTGTGGGTGTTGCTGTGTTGTTGTTGTGTGGTTGTTGTGTTGTTGTGTTGTGTTGCTGTTGTTGTGTTGTGCTGTGTTGTTGTGTTGCTGTGTTGTTGTGTTGTGTTGCTGTGTCGTGTTGTGTTGTTGTGTTGTGCTGTGTTGTTGTGTTGTGCTGTGTCGTGTTGTGTTGCTGTGTTGTTGTGTCGTGTTGTGTTGTTGTGTTGTGTTGCTGTGTCGTGTTGTGTTGTTGTGTTGGCTGTGCTAGTGTTGTGTTGTTGTGTTGCTGTGTTGTTGTGTTGTGTTGTTGTGTTGTGTTGTTGCTATTGGTGTTATTGTGCTGTGTTGTTGTGTTGTGTTGCTGTGTTGTTGTGTTGTGTGTGTTGTTGTGTTGTGTTGTTGTGTCGTGTGCTGTGTTGTTGTGTTGTGTTGCTGTGTTGCTGTGTCGTGTCGTGTTGTGTTGTTGTGTTGCTGTGTTGTTGTGTTGTGTTGCTGTGTTGCTGTGTTGCTGTGTCGTGTTGTGTTGTTGTGTTGTGTTGCTGTGTCGTGTTGTGTTGTTGTGTTGCTGTGTTGTTGTGTTGTGTTGTTGTGTTGTGTTATTGTGTTGTTGTGTAGCTGTGTTGTGTTGTTGTGTTGCTGTGTCGTGTTGTGTTGTTGTGTTGTGTTGCTGTGTTGTTGTTGTGTTGTTGTGTTGCTGTGTCGTGTTGTGTTGCTGTGTTGTGTTGTGTTGCTGTGTTGTTGTGTTGTTGTGTTGTGTTGCTGCTGTGTCGGTTGTGTTGTTGTGTTGTTGTGTTGTGTTGCTGTTGTTGTGTTGTGTTGCTGTGTCGTGTTGTGTTGTTGTGTTGTGTTGGTGTGTTGTTGTGTTGTGTTGTGTTGTTGTGTTGCTGTGTTGTTGTGTTGTGTTGTGTTGCTGTGTCGGTTGTGTTGCTGTGTCGTGTTGTGTTGTTGTGTTGTGTTGTGTTGTTGTGTGTTGTGTTGTTGTGTTGCTGTGTCGGTTGTGTTGCTGTGTTGTGTCGGTTGTGTTGTGTTGTGTTGCTGTGTCGTGTTGTGTTGTTGTGTTGCTGTGTTGTTGTGTTGTGTTGTTGTTGCTGTGTTGTGTTGTTCTGTTGGTTGTTTGTTGCTGTTTGGTGTTGTTGTGTTGCTGTTGTGTTGTTGTGTTGTGTTGTTGTGTGTTGTTGTGTTGTGGTGTTGTGTTGTTGTGTTGCTGTGTTGTTGTGTTGTGTTGTGTTGCTGTGTTGTTGTGTTGTGTTGTGTTTGTTGTGGTTGTGTTGTGTTGTGTTGTGTTATTGTTGTGCTGTGTTGTGTTGTGTTGTTGTGTTGTGTTGTGTTGCTGTGTTGTGTTATTGTGTTGCTGTGTTGTTGTGTTGTGTTGTGTTGTGTTGTGTTGTTGTATTGTTGTGTTGCTGTGTTGTTGTGTTGTGTTGCTGTGTTGCTGTGTTGTTGTGTTGTGTTATTGTGTTGCTGTGTTGTGTTGTTGTGTGTATTGTGTTGCTGTGTTGTTGTGTTGTGTTGTGTTGCTGTGTTGTGTTACTGTGTTGCTGTGTTGTGTTACTGTGTTGTGTTGTGTTGTTGTGTTGTGTTGCTGTGTTGTGTTGTTGTGTTATTGTGTTGCTGTGTTGTGTTGTGTTATTGTGTTGCTGTGTTGTTGTGTTGTGTTGCTGTGTTGTTGTGTGTTGTGTTGCTGTGTTGTGTTGTTGTGTTATTGTGTTGCTGTGTTGTGTGCTGGTGTCGCTGTGTTAGTTGTGTTGTGCTGTGTTGTGTTGTTGTGTTATTGTGTTGTGTTGTTGTGTTGTGTGTCGTTGTGTTCTGTTGTGTTGTGTTGCTGTGTTGTGTTGTTGTGTTATTGTGTTGCTGTGTTGTTGTGTTATTGTGTTGTTGTGTTGCTGTGTTGTGTATCGTGTTGTGTTGTGTTGCTGTGTCGGTTGTTGTGTTATTGGTGTTGTGTGTCGTTGTGCGTTGGTTGTGTTGCTGTGTTGTGTTGTGTTGTTGTGTTGCTGTGTTGTGTTACTGTGTTGCTGTGTTGTGTTGTTGTGTTGCTGTGTTGTGTTGTGTTGCTGTGTTATGTTGTTGTGTTGTTGTGTTATTGTGTTGTTGTGTTGCTGTGTTGTGTTGTTGTGTTATTGTGTTGCTGTGTTGTGTTGTGTTATTGTTGCTGTGTTGTATGGTTGTGTTATTGTGTTGCTGTGTTGTTGTGTTGTTGTGCTGTGGTGTTGCTGTGTTGTGTTGTTGTGTTATTGTGTTGCTGTGTTGTTGTGTGTTGTGTGTCGTTGTGTTGTGTTGTGTTGCTGTTGTGTTGTTGTGTTATTGTGTTGCTGTGTTGTTGTGTTGTGTGTCGTTGTGTTGTGTTGCTGTGTTGGTGTTGTGTTGTTGTGTTGCTGTGATGGTTACTGTGTTGCTGTTGTTGTTGTGTTGCTGTGTTGTGTTGTGTTGTGCTGTGCTGTTGCATATTGTGTTATTGTGCTGCTGTGTTGTGCTGCGCGCCGTTGCCAAAAGCTGTTGTGTTGTGTTGCTGTGTTGTGTTGTTGTGTATGTTGCTGTGTTGTTGTGTTATTGTGTTGTGTTGTTGTGTTGCTGTGTTGTTGTGTTATTGTGTTGTGTTGTGTTGCTGTGTTGTGTTGTTGTGTTATTGTGTTGTTGTGTTGCTGTGTTGTGTTGTTGTGTTATTGTGTTGCTGTGTTGTTGTGTTATTGTGTTGCTGTGTTGTTGTGTTATTGTGTTGCTGTGTTGTGTTGTTGTGTTATTGTGTTGCTGTGTTGTTGTGTTATTGTGTTGCTGTGTTGTTGTGTTGTGTGTCGTTGTGTTGGGTTGTGTTGTGCATGTTGTGTTGTTGTGTTATTGTGTTGCGGTGTGTTGTGTTGTGTGTCATTGTGTGTCAGTGTGAGTTTTACCTGCAGAGCGTTCAGACTCTCCTGCAGACTGGGGACAGTCACTAACAGAGATCCTCTCTTTCTGAAGTTCTGCATGATGAACCTCCACGCACTGCACACACACACACACACACACACCATTCATCACTGTGTGTGTCAGTGTGTGTTTCAGTGTGTGTTGTGTGTGTTGTGTGTCCTCACCTGACGTGCTCTCTGGGCTCCATGAAGAACTCGAAGACGTTGTTCATGACCAGAACGTCAGTGTGCTGCAGCAGAGCCTCCTGTATGCAGACGTCAGCGTGGAGAACCTGCAGCAGAGTCCACTCATCAGAACCTGATTCTACTGAGCTCTACTGTCTGAGTCTGACAGCCTCAGTGTGACGAGACCGACCTGGACTCTGTCGCTCAGTCTGTATTTGTGCAGCATGTTGTTCTGCAGCCTGACGAAGTCCTCGCTGAGCTCCAGACCAATGAGCTGAGAGGCCGAGCTGTACACATAACCCTGAACACACAGAGACACACAGAGACAGAGACACAGAGACACACAGAGACACAGAGACACACACACAGAGACACACAGAGACACACAGAGACAGAGACACACAGAGACACACAGAGACACACAGAGACACACACACAGAGACACAGAGACAGAGACAGAGACACAGAGACACACAGAGACAGAGACAACACAGAGACAGAGACACAGACAGAGACACAGAGACAGAGACAGAGACACACAGAGACAGACACACAGAGAGACAACACAGAGACACAGAGACACAGAGACACACACACAGAGACAGGACACACAGAGACAGACAGAGACACACACAGAGACAGAGACACAGAGAGACACACAGAGACACAGAGACACACAGAGACACACACAGAGACAGAGACACAGAGACAGAGAGACACAGAGAGACCACAGAGACACAGAGACACACAGAGACACACACAACAGAGACACAGTGGCGTAATTCCACGTCACATGATGCAGGAGGAAACACAGGAAGTAAAACATTACAGCCAGAGTGTGTGTGTGTTTGAAACCTCACTAACGTACTGTTTAATATATACTCAAACAGTATATACTGTATACTGCTTACTACATACTCAAACAGTATATACTGTATACTGCTTACTACATACTCAAACAGTATGTACTGTATACTGCTTACTACATACTCAAACAGTATATACTGTATACTGCTTACTACATACTCAAACAGTATATACTGTATACTGTTAATATATATACCAACAGTATATACTGTATACTTACTACACTCAAACAGTATGTACTGTATACCGCCTACTACATACCAAACAGTATGTACTGTATATCGCCCAATACATACTCAAACAGTATGTACTGCATACTGCCTACTACATACCCAAACAGTATATACTGTATACTGCTTACTAAATGAGCGCTTAAGTAGGTACGTCTCACACTGAAGTATACTACTAGTATCCCAGAATGCATCTCACACCACTGGGCGGCGATTTACATTGATTTTTTTTTTTAGGCAATATTTCCATGTAGATTTTTGATTTGTATTCAGTCAGGTTATAAAACCTGTTTATAAATCTGCTCTGAAGTTTCGGAGATGGGGAGAGTCACGGCCGGCCCGCTGCCTGTTTACCACCGTTATCCTGGGTCCAGGCTTCAGTTATGCTCTTTTCAGCCACCTGCTGTCACTACAGCAGGGAGACGACGGAGGCGATCGGGCTCGCTGCTCATGTGTACATTATCCAGATGTACATCAATTCTGGATTTCCTCAGAAGTATTAATACACAATCGTTTCAGTCAGATCATTAGCTCCCCAGTAAATTAATGGGATGTGAACTGCTAAGACTGGGGAAAAGAAAAGAAAAAAAAGAAAAGGTCTCTTTTCATCAAAATTGTATATGGCGATATTACATATGACTTTATATAATATTATAAGAAGGTCCGCCATTGCACGCAGTTCGACGGAACACAATGCATTGTGGGGCGTTGAGTATGCCTTCCAGTAAGCTCACGGTGCATACCTTGAAATTCTTGCTGATTAGTATACATCCGGCATTTTCACGCTCGCCAGAATCTACACACATGGTGTGAATAATTACATACCAACTCTGACGCCAGACTTAGCATGAATAGTACTAGTATGAGGTTTCAAACACAGTGTGTGTGTGTGTGTGTGTGGTGGTGACCTCTGGACTCAGACAGCACAGCTCCCAGTCTGATCCAACGCCCACCAACGCCCCGACCGCCAGGTCCGCCGGGAGAACGCCAGAACAGGAACTGAAGCCTGGGACACCGAGAAGGAGTGAGATGAAGTCTGCAGGAGGAGGAGGAGGAGGAGGAGGAGGAGGAGGAGGAGGAGGAGGAGGGGAGGAGGAGGAGAGGAGAGAGGAGAGAGGAGGAGGAGAGAGGAGGAGGAGGAGAGAGGAGAGAGGAGGGGAGGAGGAGAGGAGGAGAAAGAGGAGGAGGAGGAGAGGAGGAGGAGGAGGAGGAGGAGGAGGAGGAGAGGAGAGAGGAGAGGAGGAGGAGGAGGAGGCGGAGAGAGAGAGGGGAGAGGAGGAGAGAGGAGGAGGAGGATGATATGGAGGAGGAGGAGAGGAGGAGGAGGAGGAGGAGGATATATGAGGAAGAGAGGAGGATAAAGAGAGGAGGAGTGAGAGAGGAGGAGGAGGAGGAGGAGGAGGAGAGGAGAGGAGGAGGAGGAGGAGGAGGAGGAGGAGAGGAGGAGAGGAGGAGGAGGAGGAGGAGAGGAGGAGAGGAGGAGGAGGAGGAGGAGGAGGAGGAGAGGAGGAGGAGGAGGAGGAGGGAAAGAGGAGGAGGAGGGAGAGGAGAGGAGGAGAGGAGGAGGAGGAGGAGGAGGAGAGAGGAGAGGAGGAGGAGGAGAGGAGGAGAGGAGGAGAGGAGGAGGAAGAGAGGAGGAGGAGGGAGGAGGAGGGAGGAGGAGGAGGAGGAGGAGGAGGAGAGAGAGGAGGAGGAGGAGGAGGAGGAGAGGAGAGAGGAGGAGGAGGAGGAGGAGAGGAGAGGAGGAGGAGGAGGAGGAGGAGGAGGAGAGGAGGAGAGGAGGAGAGGAGGAGGAGGAGAGGAGGGAGAGAGGAGGAGGAGGACAGAGAGGAGGAGAGAGGAGAGGGAGGAGGAGGAGGGGAGGGAGAGGAGGGAGGAGGAGGAGGAGGAGAGGAGAGGAGGAGGAGGAGGAGGAGGAGGAGGGAGGAGGGAGGAGAGGAGGAGAGGAGAGGAGGAGGAGGAGGAGAGGAGAGAGAGAGGAGGAGGAGGAGGAGAGTCACTACTATCATTACTACCGCTGTATTACTGCATTACCACCTGCATCTGATATGGAACCCAGTGTTATGCTATGTTCTTCTTCGCCATTCTCCCCTCCTTCTGAACCTACCTGGTCGAGAGGCAGATGGCCCCTCCCACCCTGAGTCCGCCCGCTGGAGGTTTTGCCTCTGAAGGAAGTGTTTCTCCACTGTCTCCTAGTGCTGCTCATGCAGGATCTAAGCTGGGTCTCTCTCAAATACCTATTTTAAAGAGTCTAGACTCTGCTCTATATGAAAAGTGCCTGAAATGACTGTTGTTGTGATATGGCTATATAAATAAAATTGAATTGAATTGAATTGAATTACTAACCTGGAGCAGGTGTTCAGCATCTGTTACCATGGAGATTTACCTGAACCTGGAGTTACACCTGAGGTCACCTTTACGACATCACATCCTGTTTATAGAACAGAGTCTGTGTTTGAACTCACAGATCTGTGTGTGTGTGTGTGTGTGTGTGTGTCTGTGTGTCTTTGTGTGTGTGTGTGTGTCGTCTGTGTGTGTGTGTGTGTGTTGTCTGTGTGTGTGTGTGTGTGTGTGTGTGTGTGTGTGTGTCGTCTGTGTGTGTGTGTGTGTGTGTGTGTGTGTGTCTGTGTTCTCTGTGTGTGTGTGTCTTGTGTGTCTTGTGTGTGTGTGTGTCGTCTGTGTGTGTGTGTGTTGTCTGTGTGTGTGTGTGTCGCTGTGTGTGTGTGTGTCGTCTGTGTGTGTGTGTCGTCTGTGTGTGTGTGTGTGTGTCTGTGTGTCTTGTGTGTGTGTGTGTTGTGTGTCTTTGTGTGTGTGTGTCGCCTGTGTGTGTGTGTGTGTCTGTGTGTGTGTGTGTGTCTGTGTGTGCTGTCTGTGTGTGTGTGTGTGTCGTCTGTGTGTGTGTGTGTGTGTCTTGTGTGTGTGTGTGTGTGTGTCGTCTGTGTGTGTGTGTTGTCTGTGTGTGTGTGTGTGTCGTCTGTGTGTGTGTGTGTGTGTGTCTGTGTGTGTGTGTGTCGCTGTGTGTGTGTGTGTGTGTGTTTTGTGTGTGTGTGTGTGTTCCTCAGGTGTGTGTGTGTGTGTGTGTGTGTGGTTCCACCCAGAGGTGTGAGCCACAGGTGAGGCAGTAGGTGCGGCTCATGGCTCCCTCCTCACACAGAGAGTCCACCTGCTCATCATCGTACAGGAAACTGTCCACGTGGACGGTCGGCCGCGACCGCTGCTGCATCTGACACACACACACACACACACACACACACACACACACACACACACACCACCATCACTACAGTCCACCTGAGCAGGTTTACACTGTGATGTGTTCACTGACCACAGGAATTTAAGCTCCTCATAATCACATCAAACATGAAGAGACTTCATCTGTGAAGTAACTGGATCCGTCAGACACAGGTAATGGAGTACACATATGAAGTAGTATTACAAGTACTCAGTTACTCTTCACCCCAGATGTTTGCTCCTGTACTTTTCACCCTGTTGTAGTACTGGTTTGCAGTATCGTGTAGTATTACTGCAGTACCCTGAGGTGTGCGGCGGTCTCACACGGTAACATGGCGTCTGGAGGCAGACTGGCTCTCAGGTCGTCTGCGATGCTCCGCAGCATCACCTTCCTGTTGTCCAGCTGCAGCTCGTCCAGCTCGTCTGCAGGACACACACACACACACACACACACACACAGGGCCTTCTGGGTAATGTAGTCACAGTCAGTCAGTGGTTTATATGAAGAGAGACTGCGGCTCTTCAGGTTCATACACAGTCTGTTGTTGTTTCTAATGGAAGTGATTGTGTTAAATCACGTGATGACTGAGTCTGGACTGAGTCTGGACCTGATCTCAGACCCTGACTCAGACCATGTGCAGCAGCAGGTGAGGCGGTTACCTGAGTTTCGGAGCCAGTCCAGGACTTTCGGGAGCTCGGACGGACTCACTCTGCTCAGCAGCTGCTTCAGCTCCGATTTAGCTTCAGAGAAATTCATGTCGAACCGCAGAGATCAAGATCCGCCAGGAAACCGGACTGAGAGCGGGTCTGAGTCCAGGCTGCGGCTCCGCTCTGCTGCTCACAGGAACGGGTCTGAGCCTTAAGGTGGACCGTGAACCGGACGTTTGTCTCCACAGCCATCAAACACCGGGGTTTGGCCTTAATTCACCTGTCACAGTCATGTGCAAACTGACGTAGGCACAGGTGCAAGTGACGAAAAACAGTTAGGTTAAATATCACACTGAGTTTTTCCCCTCAGATGTTCGAACGACCTTAAGAGACGTGTTTTTTCCCCCTAAAACTTTATGAACAACAACAAACGTTTCAAGTGGTAGAGAGAGAATTCGTGTTGGTGGATGTTATTTATGCCGAACTAAAGAGCAGCTCTCTGTGGTTCAGAAAAGCTCCACACTTCACATTTATATCGGTATTTTTTCCAGTAAAACCGAAGTGTTGCGACAATTTAGCGCAAATCTGAGCGGAGTTCAGTGTTAGCTTCAGTGCTACGGATCTCGCTAGCTAACCGCCTGACGTAATCTGTGGGCACCGAAGCCGATACAGAACTCCGCTCATAAAACCAGTAAATTATAAAATGTCGCTGCACTGGACAAAAGTGAAGACAAATGTCAACTCGTAGAGTTGTTCTGAAGAGTCGGGTTTAGCTCTTGACTTCGGCAAACTGAACAAAACTGGCTTCCAAAAAACGAGAAGAAAGACGAGAAAGAGAAGGAAGGGGACAGTCAAAGAGTTTTTCAGAGTTTTTCACAGTGATGCAAAGTGTGTGATGGAAACTTGTATCTAAGCCCACACTGAATTAGGCTGCTTTTACTGCCCCAACATCATTTAATTATTATCTTCATAGACCGAGTGTTTACGTTTCGTCTTTTAGCCAATATTTAATCAATGCAGACAAACATGTAGCAGCTCTTCATAGTCAGTCTGTCCCTCTGTCTCCCCACACTCCCACCAGTTACTGTCACTGCAGTGTATTTATACTGGCATACAGAGAAAAACACACATTTCCTTTGACAAGTGTGACTTGACTTCTTTCAGCACTTTAAAGCGCCTAACAGCGGCTAACAGTTACTAGTATCAGCTAACAGTTACTAGTATCAGCTAACAGTTACTAGTATCAGCTAACAGTTACTAGCATCAGCTAACAGCTACTAGCATCAGCTAACAGTTACTAGTATCAGCTAACAGTTACTAGTATCAGCTAACAGTTACTAGCATCAGCCAACAGTTACCAGTATCAGCTAACAGTTACCAGCATCAGCCAACAGCAGCTGGCATCAGCTAACATTACCAGCATCAGCCAACAGTTACCAGTATCAGCCAGCCAGTTACCAGCATCAGCCAACAGTTACTAGTATCAGCCAATGTCACCAGCATCAGCCAACAGCAGCTGGCAGGCACAGCACTTTCACATAACATGCAAAAAGATCTAGTTTTAGTTGAAAAGCTAATATTTTAAGGGATTTTTTCCAATCAAGAATTCTACCATTGAATACTAGTGTAAAATCTCCGCTGTCTTCCATCAAATAATCCCATCATCCGCATTATGTATGTATGACTGTACAGGGTTACACTGTCATGGCCTGTGGTCTTAAATTTGTGTGTGATATCTTCTTCTATTTCATATTAAATATATTTACTAAAAATACAGAAACCTGCAGCCACTCATCTTAAACTTAATAATCCAATGAAGCTCTCTCCTCAAATCTTGCAGGGATTTTACCCAGTTGTGGTCAAACTGCTGCACTGTGTTCATACAGTCGCAGACAGGCTCACAATAACACTAGAATCAATCTAACCAAAATAAGACTCAACAGCATTTTACAGAGGACCCAATTTCCATCATCTGATTCTGAGACAAACTAGGAAACAGTTTGTTCCTCATCACTAAAGAGAGACACACAGGCTGAAAAACATTCGATCAGATTCACCCTTCAGACCAAACTAACAGCCTCTGAGTGAGTCCAGCTACAGGAAAGAGAAAAAGAGGAAAACTACAACACTGCTAAGCCACCTGTTGATCACACACTGCTGAAGGTGTGAGTTTGACTAAAACCACTTAACAAAGAAAGTGAAGTTAGTAGAGGAGGAGGAGCCATGACTGACTGTTCTCTCTGTCTGAAGTGTGTTTTCTAGCCTACCCAGATCAAATGGCTTCAGATCAGAGGAGGATCTCTGCTGTCCGGGTCTGTCAGGCGGTCTTTTAGAGATCCTGTTGTTCTGGGTCATGTAGCCACAGCTCTGCAAAGACTGTCTGAAGAGATGGTGGAGAGAGAAACCAACACCAGATCAGTCCAGTTTTAAAGAGAAGATCTTCTGCCCACCCACCCTGTAACTTGGGCCTCAAAGAATCCTGTGTGAGTCCTCTTACAGGAGAGAGATCAGAGATTTTCAGAGGCTCTCTGCAGTCTGCACTCTGAGAAACTCAAACTCTTCGTCTGACCATCAGAAGAACAGTGTGTGTCGCCTGTCTACATTCAGTAACACAATAAAACTACAGCTTCAGTCCCATCAGATGAAGCTGCACGATAAATACAAGAAGGAACTTCAGGAAACTCTGGAGCCTTTAAAGGAGAAGTTAAAGAGTTTAGGAACAAGTTAAAGTGAAGTTTGACAAACAGCAGAACACATTGGGTCCAGCTCACACACAGAGAGGCAGATTAAGGAGCAAAGCTTAAGAAGCTTCACCAGTTTCTAGAAGAGGAAGAGGAGGCCAGGATGGCTGCAATTGAGGGAGGAAGAGGACAGAAGAGTCAGATGATGAAGGAGAAGATGGAGGCTCTGATGAGACAGCTCTTCACACACACAGTCAGAGCCAGAGGACGAGCTGAGAGCTGAAGACGTCCCATTCCCTCAACAACTACAAGGCTGCAGGAAAGAGTCCAGCAGCGCCCCTGCCGGAGGATCACCAGCCGCTCCCCAGGAGCTCTGACAGACCAGGCCAAACACCTGGGCAACCTGACCTTCAACATCTGGAACAAGACAGCGACATGGTCTCACAGTCCTGTGGTTCAAATTCAATACTGCTCATCCAGGCCTGATCCTGTCTGAAGATCTGACAGTGTGAGACGAGTACAGGAACAGCAGCTTCCTGACAACCCAGAGAGGATTGATTCTTACTGTTCTGTCCTGGGCCTGAGGGTTTTAACTCAGGACTCACAGCTGGGATGTCGAGGTTGAGACAGTACACTTGGACACTTCTTGCGTGGCCAGCAGAGTCTGTCCAGAGGAAGGAGGCATCATACCACTCCGGATTATGGAGAATAGGGACTTATGACTGCAAATACCAGAATACTACTCAGCTCCACTCACTGATCTCTCAGTGCAGAAGAATTCCAGAGGATCAGAGTGAATCTGGATCAAACAGAGAAGTTGTCGCTCTGATCCTGATACTAACACACACATACACACCTTCACACACACTTTCACTGAGAAGATGTTTCCATTCATTAACACTTGGGATAAACTCCTGCAGTGAGGATGTTACTATGAAGGTCTCTGTGACAGTGGAACAGACTGTCAGATAAAAGAGGATGATCACATTTATAATGTTCTTTATTTTCAAAGGAAAAAGTCAGAGAATTTAAGGTCCAACTGCACCTGTCCTCCTGCTGTCTCATTATTCCAAAGCCTGTTTATTTCTCTTTGACTTCCTTTATTTCCATCTTCTTTCTTTTCTAGTTGAACTATTTGCTTTTTCTCTTTCTATTGTCAAATTTTTCATATGTGAAATGAGTTCACCATTTTCTGATCTTATATTTGGTTTGGTTTTAATTGATTCTGTGTCATTGTTGTTAAAATTATTATCATTGTGACTTTGTGTGAGGCAGTGAATATAAGTAAACTGATCCAAATAAAACACATTTATAAATAACTGCAGGTTTGATCAGCTGATCATTATTCAGATTCAACAAACTTTGTTTTAAATTCTTGTTCAGACGATAAAGTTTCCAAACATGAAAAGTGATTCATATTTAATTACGTGTGAAGTTTCATGTGTAATCTGTATGTATGAGATGATTCTGTCTGTAAAAGTGTTTTCATTCATTCATCAACTAAACATTGTGGTATATTCGATGGTGATGATGTGAAGATGATGAAGAGAAGATCTCCGCTGACACTGACTTGCTTGTATATAGAAGTTTATTACAAAGAAGTTCAGCATCAAGACAAGCACTGCAGTAGCTTGTGAGAGGAACCGAGCCAATATGGATCTCTCTCTCTAACAGCTCTAAACATCAGTATATATATGTTAGCTGTCTTCATGGTGTATAGGAAACATCTGGACCTCACTCAATGACCTTATATTTTTGAAAAACAAAGAGAAGACACTTATCACTAACACTTACAGATTTACGTTCACAGATTTACGTTCACAGTTTTATGTTCACAGATTTATGTTCAGGCTATTAAACTAAACATGAACCCAAAGACTGGAGTGAACATAAATAAATTTCAGACATTCCAAGAAAGCAAAAACCATACATGGAACTTCAGACACTTCAACATATAAACTCATCAGAAATATTTCCAGTCATCTTGATATTGATCGCTCCTCTGTAGCTGTGTACACAGCTTTATCTGTCAATGGAGCCTAATGAAACCAATCATCTAGTCAAACTCCAGGCTTGTCTTAGGGACATTAAAACTTGGATGACAAGCAACGTTTTATTACTGAACTCAGATAAAACTGAAGTCATTATAATTGGTCCTGAACACATCAGAAATAAACTTTCTAATGATGTAGTTCCATTAGACAGCATTGCCCTGGCTCCCAGCTCCACTGTAAAGAATCTGGGAGTCATCTTTGATCAGGATATGTCCTTTAACTCACATATAAAATAAACTTCTAGGACTGCCTTCTTTCACCTGCGTAATATCACCAAAATTAGACATTTTCTGTCTCAAAAAGATGCAGAAAAACTAGTCCATGCATTTGTTACTTCTAGGCTGGACTACTGTAATTCATTATTATCAGGCTGCCCCAACAAGTCTCTAAAGACTCTGCAGCTGATTCAAAATGCTGCAGCACGATTACTGACAGGAACTAGGAAAAGAGACCATATTTCTCCTGTGTTAGCCTCTCTACATTGGCTCCCAGTCAAATCCAGAGTAGAATTCAAAATCCTCCTCCTCACATACAAAGCCCTTAATGGTCAGGCTCCATCTTACCTTAAAGATCTCATAGTCCCCTACAGTCCCACCAGGACTCTGCGCTCCCAGAATGCTGGTTTACTGGTGGTTCCCAGAGTTTCTAAGAGTAGAATGGGAGGCAGAGCCTTCAGTTATCAGGCTCCTCTACTGTGGAACCTTCTCCCAGTTTGGGTCCAGGAGGCAGAAACACCCTCTGTACCTTTAAGAGTCGGCTTCAAACTTTCCTCTTTGATAAAGCCTGCTAGAACATATGGGAAGTAACTGAGTACATTTACTGATGTACTGTATTCAGTTTTCAGGTACATGTACTGAGAATATTTCCATTTTCCGTGAAATTGACGATGTTTTATGTAGAATATGTTACATGTTTATCATGTTCACGTAGTTTGTGTTGTGTTTTAAGTGAAGAAATTGTGAACAAGAAAGTTAAAGTTGAAGTTAAATTAAAAGTTATAAAGTAATATTTCACAGCAAAGTTCCAGTAAATAAAAAGAGATGTGTGTCAGAAGTGTGAGTCTAATCTTAAAGTGTCATGATTCTGTTTTAATCAGATTTTTGATTCAGGATCAGTTCTCAGTTCAGAATAATCCATTCAGTAAAAGGAATAAATAATAATTTCAGAGCAAAGGGGATGAAGAGATTCTGATGTGGTGTTTTGGAGTAATTGCTGCTTGTGGCTGCAGAAGTGCAGCCGGTTGCTCTCAGTGCTGTGTGCTGAGTGTTTTCACTGGTTCCTGAGGATGAGGGCGAGCTGATGATGGTGGAAGCTGCTGCTGTTCAACAGGAGACTGCTGCTCCACAGAGAACCAGTGGAAGAGCAGCCTCTCTCTGGAGCAGCAGGAGTGGGTCAGCTGGGCTCACCCCGTCGTGTCCAGGACTTTGAGGATGGTCTTGTAAAGTCCGCAGCCTGTCAGTTTGTGGGTACAGTCTGGACACTGGTACTGCCCCATGTGGTACGGCGCCCACAGGAAGAAGGTGTCAGGAGAGGAGGGACGCTGGTGGTACAAGTTCAGAAACAAACTGTTGATTGACAGAACGTTTTCTGGTCGTGCTGGTCCTCACTGCACTTTGTCCCCGTCCCGGCTCTTCCAGCATCCTCTGCTGCCGCCTGTGCTCGGTCACCTGGCCGTCCTGGTGTAGAGCCGGACAGGGCCACGCCATCTCTTACACATCACTGAGCCAGCTGTACCTGGCTGTGGTGCAGCAGGAAAACCTAATGCATTATGGGCCCTTTGTTCACACATGCTCGAGTAGACAGAGATGGACTTTGCTTTTGGATTTGAAAAATAGTTAGTTAGTTAGAAATTCATCCTCTGCTCTACTTGAATAAACAGCTCCCTGATTTGACTTTAGAAACATGTCTGCTGTGTTTTCTGTCTCAGAGACTGTAACTTTCTCCAGCTGCAGTTCTTCAGCAGTGTTGAGAAACAGGAAGAACAGGAGCAGATGAGTCCACAGTATCTTAACTCAGACACTGGTTCAAGTAAAACTCCTTCAATAAGAGGAAATTCAATTCAGATTGATTTGATCCAGTCCAGTCCTGTAGGTGGCGCTGTGAGTCTTCAGTCTTTTAGACCACTTATAAAACTCCGGGTCCAGGACACGGATCAACACAGGTCCGTGACAGGATTTTCACACGAACACACGGAACTAATTTAACTCTTGATGGATTCAGAGAAAGAAAAACTACAAATGTAGTTGATTTTTTTTTTTTTTTGAAATTGTCCAATCAGAGAGCGCGTCTCCTCCCTCACCACCAATCACACTGAACACCAGCCAACTGACGTCAGCTCGTTCTGAAGGTATCAAATTAAGCAATATTAACCGAGAGGGTGTGCTTTAACGTCATTTGAGCACGACAGTGATGCGGTCCGCAAGCATCACTGAAGTGCTCAAATGACGTTAAAGTACACCCTCGAGTATAATATTGCGATTATACAACTATTACCAACAAAGTAAAATGTATACTCAAAATCTGTTCATGTTGAGGAGCAATTTGCTCTCAAAAAGTTTTGGTGAGTGTTTGTCCCGTTTCCATGGAAATACATGGGGTCTGACTATTAACTGGAACACAATCAGTCACGTCAGTGGTCTCCTATGTGTAATGGAACCAAGTTTACCGCTACGGCAAATAATCAGACCCTTAGTAACGACCTAGCAACAGAGATGATTTTCTAGTCCCAGATGAGTGAACTCTGAGCTGACGTTAATGCTTTATCGAGGTCTCGGACTTTACCGAACTAAATCAACAGTCTACTGCACAAATGAATGCTTACTTTTATCAACCACGTTATAACAAAGACGCTGCATTTATTTACTCACACAGATGTAGCTTCTGCAACCGCAAACGTTTACGTGAATTTTAAGTTATAGTGCCGTGTCACCGACACAGCTGATGGAGAAAGCCAAGGCGCTTTGCTCAAATGACGTTAAAGGACACCCTCGAGTGTAATGTTGCGATTATACAACTATGACCAACAAAGTAAAATGTATATGGAGGAGTAATATTTTTAGTGATGAGTAAGGCGTGCTGTCATGCTGATTTGAGCACGTCCTAAATGTCTTGTGGACCAATCAGATTGCTCGGTCGGAACTACTTGTTGTATAATGCGCGTTAACGGCTGTGTGACGTTCAGGATTTTCCGTTTACATCTGGTAAGTGGACAAACTGACAGGTTAGCATTAGCTGCTGAGCTAGTGTTCATCACTGTAACAGCACTGGATGTGAGGTAAACCTGTCTGTGTCTGGAGTGTGGCTGAAGTCTGTAGAGCTAACCATGCTAGCTAAGTTAGCACCTTCCTCATTTACAGTTAGCTTCTCTCTGACCTGTTCCTCTCTGTGTGAGCTGTGTAACTACGTTATCTTTGATTTAAAGCATTAATTGTTAATGTGTGGTGTTCAGTGCCATCTGTCAGACACACTGTGTAACTGCAGTTTAGTGTAGTTGTTTTGTAAGCTGTTACTGTGTGTGTGGAAGTTGTAGCTGTAAGCTCCATATATATATATATGATATAATACTTATATTATGGGAGAATGAATTATTATTCAGCCTTCTGTGAAGCTCTTAACACCTGGATTTAACAGTAACTACAGAATGTGGATGCTGCTTTACTCACGCTGCTCCAAATAAACAGGTGTCATTATATTTAAAAACACACTCAGGGCTGAGCTGTGTGTGATAATAAGAGAGATAATCGATAGATAAATGTATTTTATTGACAGCAGCAGACACAGCAGATGAATGTGAATATTACTGTGTGGTATAGACAGGTTGGGCTGAGCGTGTGTTTGTCCAGCCGCAGGTAAAACAGAGCTCAGATACACCTGTGTGCAGTCTACCTGCTGTATGTGATGAGACAGAGAACTGTTTATTACAAATCGTAGTCTCTGCTCCTTCCTCCGACATGAATCCTCCTAAAGACCCAGAGCTGTCTCTGGCTCCGTCTCTCTTAGGTCGGACGTGATTGGCCGGTGGTCACACTTACTGAGACGCTGCCGGTCTCTGCTTTTCTGAGACATCAGCGCGTCCTCCTCCCATCTTTGCGGGGGGAGTTGCCATAACAACGCCAAAAGCTCACCTACAGGTAACCGTGGCTCTACCTGTCTGCCTCCATCTCCACAACAGACAGAGCTTCAGGTGAGTCTGGATCCAGGAAACCGAGGTCTTCTTAGAAAGTAGAGAGTAGAAACACAACGAGGCTGTAAAGGTGGACTGGTGAGTAGATGGTTTTCATGTTAACGTCCCCGACAACCTCTGTAGTCTCATTTAGACACTCGTTAGCAACCGCCTTTTTTAAGACACGTAAAAGCTTCAAACATCAGGAGTGGGGGATTTACTGACCCATTTTATGTCGGAGAATAAAACCTGAAAATGTCTTGAGCAACTAAAAAAAACATAAGATTAAAATTAAAGTTCAGTTGAGATCAGTTAAAGTGATATCAGTAGTTAAGACAGCTCCAGGTCGAGGTGGGGAGGTTTGTGATCAAGGTTTTAAAATGCTAACTGACCTCCAGGTTTTAGGATCAGTCCTGCACCACTCTGTTTACAGGGAAACTTTATGAAACTGGGTTTTTTCTTATATACATCAACCATGAAATCCACAGTCAGGATGTTTTTATTCTTCTTTAGGCATATAGAAACATTTTGAACGTAATTTATTTAATAACAGTAAATAATGTGAACAAATACAACCAGTGAATAAAACCAGTGAACAGATGATTAGTCATAATTTCCTCCTAATATGAAATCAATACTTGGACATTTGCCTGCAGGGGGCGTCTTCTATGGAAAAAACTGCTGCATTTCTGTCCATCTGTCGGCCATCTTGGTTTTGAGAAATTTGTGTTTCTACTCTTTCAGCCTCTGTGAATGTTGTGTCAACTTAAATCGACTGGCCAGTGGGTGGAAGTGTACAAAACAACACTCTAGAGTCCATTGTGGTGGCTGATGGTCAATTCTACCACAAAACCCATCATATACAAGAACACAGCTTTTTAACAGCTGTTGTACTGACCTCTGCATGAAAGGGTTAAACTGCCTTCAGCTTCTTTTCTTCAGCTGCTTCTACATTGTTAAGTCTGGACCAAACAGCAGGTAGAACCTAAATCTGTTTTGACCTAAAGAGGTGGTCTTGGTCCAGATCAAGAGTTAAAATGATCCTTGTGTATTTTGGACTGGCGCTTTCTGTAGCTGCTCAGTTCAATTCGTGAACATGGCGGTTTTGTCTTCCTGTTGTTGTGGATGTTTGTATCATGGTTTCAGATTCGTTCCAGTCCTGTTAAAGTCTCATGTCTTGGTTGTCTCTACAGGTGACATGGATCCACGTGGAGCCGTCTCCGGTTCAGCCTCCATTCACTCTCAGAGATCACAGCTTCTTTATCAGAGGTTTCTGAGCGATGCCGCTGCCGGTCTCACCTTCTCCCCCGACACAGAGTACGGTACTGACAGAGTCTCGTACAGCCAGGCAGACTTCAGACACTTATTCAGGCCCACTGGAGTCCTGAGACCAGTTGCTAAGAGGCCTCTAGAGAGGAGACTTTATAGACCATCTCCGAGGCCGAAACACCAGCTGGCTCCAGGATCCAGATTGTTACCACTGTTACCAGAGTCACCAGAGTCTGTGGATCATCCAGACCCCCAGAGGACAGGACTGCTGCAGGACTCCTGCAGGAGAACCAGGGGGACAGAGGTCCAACCAGTCCACAAGGGGGCTCATAAAACCCACATCATCTTTAAAGACTCAAACTACACCAGAAACCTGCAGAAGCGGTCCCACCCAGACCTGAAGAACAGGACCACACACACCCCCAGGAGTGAGTCAACGAATACGTTTGTTTCCCTGTATTAGATATGTTAAATCTGTCCTTGGTAACAGGTTATGTGCTGCAGTCATACAAAACAGCTGTAATCAAACCTCTTCTAAAAAAGCCCATTCTAGATCCAGACGTATTAGCCAATTACAGACCAATATCTAACCTCCCCTTTCTTTCCAAAATCCTAGAGAAAGCAGTTGCAAAACAGTTGTGCGACTTTGTACAGGATAATAGTTTATTTGAGGATTTTCAGTCAGGATTTAGGTTGTATCACAGCACAGAGACAGCACTTGTAAAAGTTATAAACGACCTCCTGATCGCATCAGACAACGGACTTGTTTCTGTACTTGTCTTGTTAGATCTCAGTGCTGCTTTTGATACGATTGACCATCACATCCTTTTACAGAGACTGGAGCATTTTATTGGTATTAAAGGAACTGCACTAAACTGGTTTAAGTCCTATCTATCTGATAGGCTTCAGTTTGTACATGTTAACAACTACTCCTCCATGTACACAAAAGTTAGACATGGAGTTCCACAAGGGTCAGTGCTTGGACCAATCCTCTTCACTCTGTATATGCTTCCCTTGGGCAATATTATCAGAAAACACTCCATAAATTTCCATTGTTATGCAGATGATACACAGCTTTATCTGTCAATGGAACCTGATGAAACCAATCATCTAGACAAACTCCAGGCTTGTCTTAGGGACATTAAAACTTGGATGACAAGCAACGTTTTATTACTGAACTCAGATAAAACTGAAGTCATTATAATTGGTCCTGAACACATCAGAAATAAACTTTCTAATGATGTAGCTCCACTAGACGGGTATTGTCTCTGGCTCCCAGCTCCACTGTAAAGAATCTGGGAGTCACTCCTTGATCAGGATATGTCCTTTAACTCACATATAAAACAAATTTAGGACTGCCTTTTTTCACCTGTGTAATATCACTCAAAATTAGACATTTTCTGTCTCAAAAGATGCAGAAAAACTACTCCATGCATTTGTTACTTCTAGGCTGACATTGTAATTCATTATTATCAGGCTGCCCCAACAAGTCTCTAAAGACTTGCAGTTGATCTAAAATGCTGCAGCACGACATTGACAGGAACTAGGAAAGAGACCATTTCTCCTGTGTTAGCTTCTACATTGGCTCCCAGTCAAATCCAGAATAGAATTCAAAATCCTCCTCCTCACATATGTAAAGCCCTTAATGGTCAGGTCTATCTTACCTTTAAAGATCTCATGTCCCCTACAGTCCCACTATAGGACTCTGCGCCCTGAATGCTGGGTTTACTGCGGTTCCCAGAGTTTCTAAGAGTCGAATGAGGCAGAGTCGTTATCGGTTCCTCTACTGTGGAACCTTTCTCCTGAAGTTTGGGTCCAGAGGCAAAACAGCCTCTGTACCTTTAAGAGTCGGCTTAAAACTTTCCTCTTGATAAAAGCTTATAGTTAGGGCTGGCTCAGGCTTGAACCATCTTGTTATGCTGCTATAGGCCTAGACTGCTGGGAGATCTCCATGATGCACCAAGCCCCCTCTCTCTCTCTCCCTCTCCCCTCTCTCTCTCTCCTCTCTCTCTCCTCTCTCTCTCCCTCTCTCTCTCCTCTCTCTCTCTCTCTCCCTCTCTCTCCCTCTCTCTCTCTCTCTCTCTCTCTCTCTCCACAGTATGGATTCACATCCCAAATACATGTTAACAACTCAATATCTTCCTTTCCTGTAGTATTGTGCTCTTCCGTCTCTCTCTCCTCTTCTGTCTCTTTCTGCAGGTATTTCTGCCTCTGGAGCTGTAGAGTCTGATCTGTGATGACAAGTCTCCTGCTGCTCCTACAACTCCACTCAACACCTGCTGCTAGAATTACAAATTACTTATACTGCTATTAGTTGTATTGCTGTGTTAGCAGCTAGTACTTTAATTATCACTACTATCATTACTACTGCTGTATTACTGGCATCACCCTACATTTTATATGGAACCTGTGTTATGCTATGTTCTTCTCTCACTATCCCCTGTTGTGATATGGTGCTATATAAATAAAATTGAATTGAATTGAATTGAATTGAATAGGTGTGATCAGATGGAAACAAGTTCATTTGGTTTTAACTGTTTATGAACAACAACAGATGTGTGTTTTTGTTTATGAATGACCACAGAAAGCCTGAACAGAGACCTGAATGACCTCCAAGACCAGGACCAGACCGGGCGACGACAGTCAGGTAGGAAACTGTATTTACCATCAAGTTCTTCTGTTTTCACCAGGTGGTAACTGATACTGGAGGTCGACCTAACTGGTCTCCTGTTGGGTTCCAGATTCTGAAGGTTCAGATCCTGATGGCTGGGTAGCTGCACAGTCTGAAGTCCTGGATGGAGACCACAGCAGGGGGGTCATCCAGGGACTGTTAGGACAACTATTCCACAATGACCAACCAGAGGACCTGGACCAACCTCCTGATGTCCAGTCAGTGGTTTCACAGCTCGTCTACCTCAGCAACCAGATGGTCAGAGCCCCCTGCTGGGCCAGGGCCTAAGGTCTAGGGTCTAGGGTCTAGGGTCTTGGGTATTGGGTACTGCTAAGATTTTATCAGTGCTGCTATTTATTATCAAAACTCTCCATTGGTCCCTTTTTATTTCTTGGTTGATTTTGCCTGAATGCAGTGAATGTGAGTCTCAGCTTCAGTAAAACCCTGTCAGTGATCCTGGAAACATGAGTTAAACCGGTTGTCGTCTTCCTCCTGCAGCCTCTTGTGCGCTCCCTGCTGGCGGAGCAGCTGAACAGCGCTGAATCCAGGACCAGACTGTTGTCCTGCACCACTTTGTCCAGTCTCAAAGGGCCCGTTAATAAGGTCCACAGCTTCCTGTTCTTTATCTAGCTCAGTAAAATAAAGAAACGAGTCCATCGGTTCGTCTCAGTTAAACTGTGTTCTGTAACAGGATGTCGTTCAGAAACTGATCCACCTGATGTGGAATGACCACAGTGACCCGGTTCAACTCGCTGCTGCAGAGACACTAATGAAGCTGGGAAAAGTGCAGGACGTTCACAACCAGATAAGGTACCAGACAGTGAACAACACAAACAAATCAGTCTGTAAGTAAGTAGTCCTGGGATGGATCCTGATGGCTGGTTCTGAGTCAGTAAAATACAGATTTAATAAGCTCTGTTCTGAAGTCTTTGATTCTTGATCTGCCTCACACTACAGGATTTATCCCAGATTCAGTCCCAGCTGTCAGAGGAAATCTGGTCTGGGACCTTGGTCCGTGCAGGTGTTTGGCCAAGATTATCTGGTAATGTGAGGGGTTTACAGATCCTCCTTGCGGTCTCACCAGGTTCGCCAGATAATATCAAACATTTGATATCTAGGAGTTAAGATCTGGATGATTCTGAGTACATCAGAGAGAGGTGTGACAAGCTGACATTAGCCCTGGAGCAGCTGATGATTCTAGCCCTTGAGGCTCATGTTTTAATGTCAGCCTTGGATCTGAACTCGTCCAGCACCCGATCTGTTCACCTGATCCTTACATTAATACCTCTTCCCTGAGGTGAAGGAGGTGATCAGTGGACGCCATTTTGACAGTGACGTAATTGCTATAAAATCTTTAGAGAGTGAATATCTAAGAGGTGGTTGTTGGTTTCAGGCTGAAGCTGGAGGATGTTCGGGGGCTGCAGGGCAGGACGGCTGCTCTGAACCTCCTCAGCAGCCTGAAGTTAACGACGGCGACGCTGCTGGAGTCTGTTGTCTCCTGCTTCAGAGATGAATTCAGCGCTGTGAGGAAACAGGCCTGTGAGACGGCAGCATCTCTGCTGCTGAAGGAGGAGACGGTAAGACCGGAGAAACCAGGCTGAGTTTAGTTCCTGTTTCAGGTGTTTAAGAAGTCTCTGCTGCTGGGGGGTCAGATTGGCTCAGGTCGTGTTCAGACACATTGTTTGTAGGACTGACTGTGATCGGTCAAACGGACACTGCAGCTGCTTCAACTTGTGTACAGTTTATTTGCTAAAACGTGTATTGATGTTGGGATGAAGGTCGGACATTTCTCACTGTTTATTCAGGCTTAAAAAGAAAAACACGTAAGTGAAACAGTGAAGAAGAGTTTCATGGCGTCATACGATCCAAAGCAGAAATAAAGAGCGGTGAAGACTTAACAGTGATGTTCACGCCAACAGAGTCATCCTGTTGTTGGTTGTATTTACTGTCCACACTCCACAGAAAAGTCACCAAACCATCAGGATAAACATTTAGAGTTTGCAGCAGTCTGTACCAGGCCTGTGGAAAACTGCCTTAATGCAAACATAAGCTGCTGTGGAAATACTTCACTCAGCTCATCTTCCTCCTGGATTAAAGACTGATCCCTGACCTTTGTTGTTGGTCTGAATCCAGGTTGTGTCTCGTCTGCTGGAGCGGGTGGAGAACGACCTGGTGCGGGAGGTTCGACGTTCTGCACTCACAGGTGAATGAAAACAACCACAGGTTAGAAGGAGTCCAGGAGGATCCTGATCAGATACCTGAACCACATCAACTGTGAAGGAGCGGCTCTACGCTGAGCTCCTCACCCTGTCTCTGAGTCCAGACGCCGACAGAGGAAACTCATTCAGCTGCTTGTATCACCACCCAGAGACCATGAGCTGAGGGTTGGAGTGTAGATGGACTGGTTTGTTTCACCTCTCTCAGACCTGTAGCTGAGATAAACCTGTGTTGTTGTTGTTGCAGCTGTGGGTGCGTTGGGTTTGTCATCAGCAGACGTGCAGGAGACGCTGCAGCGCTGCGTGGAGACTGAGGACGATGCAGAGCTGCGTCTGGCCGCCTGCCGCCTGCTGCAGAGCGTCAACATGCCCGTGGACAAACTGCTGGACTTCCTGCTGCAGCGGGTCAGCACTGAATCTGACCGGCAGGTCCGCAGGTACAAAGGAACCCAAACCTTTGTGTCTGATTTAGGAGCTGTTAGTTTAAGAATCTGCAGTGCTGTGTTTATATCATGTGTTCAGATCAGATATTTTTGGAGATGTTGTCTTTGTGAAGGACAATGAAGGAAATGCTGCATCTGTGTGACCGGCGGCGGCAGGAGGACGGCTGCGACGATCGCTTCGTCAGTCTGCAGGTACAACAGCTGATGGTCAGAACAGTAGGTCAGCTCTGTTTCAGTGGGTACACTCAACAACAAAGGTATCAAGACGTCTTAAATGTCATTTGTAGAGGAGTGTGAGAGGTTCAAATCCCAGACGAGCCTGGACTAAACCTGAGCGTAGGATAAAAGTGACTTCCCCTTTCCCCACTCCCAAGGACGACCAGTGCCACAACTGATTGATTTGTTATCACGGGTAAAACTGGACATCAGGGTGAGAACGGCCAAAATAACAAACCAGACAATCTGTTAAAGTGTCTGCTCAATGACAGAGGGCAAAATAAGATACTCACCCTGAACTGCTTTTATTTACACTATTTACAACACACACACTTCGACCTGACAAAACAACAAGGCACGGTCCAGGATGGAGTCAGGAAAAAGGTGACATCATTAACTCTGGTCCAACAGATGAAAAGCAGTGGTTCAGTCTGCAGGTTTCATTTCTCCTGCCGTGTGGGATCAGTAGAAAAACAAAACCAAAACAACTGCATCTAAATTCCCTCTGAACGACTGTGATCGTCGGTTCAGTCTGTAGGAGCAGAGTCTGAGCTGTCGGCCTGTGAATCTCTGCTAACAGCAGCTAACAGGCTACTAACATTAGCTAGCATTAGCTAACAGGCTGCTAGCATTAGCTAACAGGCTGCTAACATTAGCTAGCATTAGCTAACAGCAGCTAACATTAGCTAACAGCAGCTCTCGCTCTGTGTCTCAGTGACATGATGGAGAATAAAAGTCCAGTCTGAACGGTTCCTGTCGTCACATCAAACAGCTGATGTTACTGAGCAGAAACAACACGTTTCCTCTGAGACTCTGATCTTCATCTCAGCTGCAGAACATGTCGACAGAGTCTGACGCCATCTTGTTTTTACTGTTCACTGTGATTCTGTTAAAACTAGACGGAGTGAGTTAAGGAGGACGACAGGTCTGAGTTTAAGGAGCAGAGACTCAGGAGGAGAAATGAATGATATGATCAGGAATGATTTTTGCAGAGAGATGTGATCGTAGATCAGATCGTTCCTGCTGGTTCTTGTTGATGATGAAGCAGTGACTGATGGAGCGGTCTGCTCAGAGATGGTGGACCTCACCTGTCCTCAGCTCGGCCTGTTAACCTGCAGGTTGTTTGCAGGTGAAGCGTCTGTGTGGCTGCAGAGACGTCACAGACAAACTGCTGCTGCTGGAGAAGCTGGACGATGGGAAACATCAGGGACGCCGCCTTCACCCGGGGACTGTGTCCAGACTGCTGAGTCTGCAGAGCAGGACTGATGAGGACCGGATCAGTCCGGATCACTGAGGAGACCTTTAACCTCAGTCTCTTTAAAAACTGAAGTCAACGTGAGTAAAAGGGTTCGACTGCATTTGTCAGAGTGACGAGTCTTATTTCTCTAGTTTTAGATATTTAACTGCAGTGAACGCAGCAGCAGCACACTGCACAAATCCTCCTCAGGTCTCTGGGTATTTTATTTACAGGTACTTATGTATATAACATCACATTCAGGTGTTTTATATCTAAATGTTCAGAACAGTCTCAGCTTTAAGCTGAGGCTCCTGTTTGTCCCAGAGCAACAGGCAAAGACAGAAAAATGTAAAGTGAAAACAACTTTACTGCTGGAAGATTTGATTTGGTGCTTGAAATGTGTTTAAGCTTCACAGTAGAATATCTGAATAAAACAGTAGATATGTGGATAAAACATGTTGTGATGTTGTGTCAGAGACAAACAGACTGATGATGACTTTATATGAAACTTGATGGGATCAAATCCAAGTCTTCTGTATGACAGTTACAGTCTGTGTGCTCTGTTTGTTCCACAGTAAAAACACACTTTATGTCAGAATAGTCTTTTCTGTTCATTTCCATAAATGTGATGTTAATGCTGTGGGTCTGTGGTTGTGTATTTGGTGTTTCTGTCTCTGATCCGACAGTTTAAAACCTAATCAACTGTTTCTTTTTACCCAGAATCTGAATTTGAATCAAACACGTTTTTACTCATTTTCAGACAAAAACGTCCGGAGCCTCTGGTTTAATCTTCAGTGAGGTGTGAAAGAGTTTTCATTTCAGCTGAGTATTTATTTATGACCCTGACACTGGGAGCTGAGTACAGAGTACAGAGTACAGAGTACAGAGTAATGTAACTAGAGTATTGGAGGTTCGTGTTTAGCTCCACTGGTTGTTTCAGGGTTCACAGATGCTTCCTGTGTTTCAGTGTTGGTCAGCAGTCTGCACAGCTGCTGAGTCAGCTGATCTCTGTCTGACACACACACACACACACAGACAGGATGGAAAGATGTGTTTACTGTCTGTAGTCTCTTTCTGCTTCTCACTTTAATCTGATTTTTGCAGCAAACACTGGACCAGTCGCCATGTGCTGCCTTCAGGTGCACTCGGAAATGAGTGATGTCAGCATATTCATGGTCATTCATCATCTACAATGATCATACGTTTAAATGAGCACCTGTGTTTCATCACAGACTGAACCCTGGCACCTTCACGGAGGCTGGATTCATCACAGCAGTGGTGTTCCTAATAAACTGAGTGTCAGAGCAGACTCCGGACACCGGAACTCTGAGTCCCGTATTTCCGACAGCAGTGAAGGCAGCAGAGCCGCAGTGCTGCAGTCAGACAGACAGACAGGAGGACCACATCTGACGGTCCACATCAGACCCTGTGACTCGCACAAAGACCGGCTCGTTGACTTTATTCATCATCGGTAAATTAACGGGTCGTCGCCGGTATGAACACGGAGGAGACCAACGTGGATCTGCAGGAGACCAAAGATGCTGAGCCGAAGGATGCGGCGGATCCGCCTCAGGTCGCCGCGGATGCTGATGCGACGGAGGCCGACGTGAGCGAGGCGGACCTGGACCAGGAGGAGCAGGAGAAGCAGCCGATGACCGGAGGAGACCGGGACCAGGAGGCTCCGTCTGCCGGAGGAGACGCGGCGGCGGCGGCGGAGAAGAACGGCTCCGTGAAGCTGAAGATCCCCGAGGAGGAGGAGGAGGAGGTGAAGTTCACCGGGCTGAGCAAGGAGGAGCTGCTGCGGGTGGCGGGGACCCCGGGGTGAGGAGGAGACCCGGATCTGTTCACAGTGAACCAGTGCAGGGTGTGGCTCTGCAGCAACATAAAGAAATATAGTAAATTCATGCTCAGCAGATGTTTCCATGCACTAATGAACGAGTGAATCAGCTGCTCAGGTAAAACATTCAGCTCCGGTGCTTTACAGGTTAAATGTCCTTAAAGCTGCTCCTGAAGAGGCCAGGATTAGAATCTATTTATTTTGAATCATGTAGTGAAGCTGAGAGCTGAGTCTGTCTGCAGGTTTCATCTCTCCTGCTGTTTGGGATCAGAAGGAGCTGATTAAAAACTGAACCAGGTCTTTGAACAGGAAGCAGTTTTATTTTACTGTTTAACAAAATAAGGTCATCAGTGTATAAAACAGTTTATTTCAGAGCCTCAACATGGCTCTACAATTCCCAATATATTCATAATTCCTCATTCAGTTTTCATCAGAGAGGCGCACCATTAAACACTAAACACCCTGAGAATGTATCACTGTAGAAAAATAAAATAATGAGTACGTTTTTTCTCTCCACTGTCTCCTAGTGCTGCTCATGGTGGATCTGTTGGGTCTCTCTCTGTAAATACCTATTTTAAAGAGTCTAGACCTGCTCTATATGAAAAGTGCCTTGAGATGACTGTTGTTGTGATATGGCGCTATATAAATAAAACTGAATTGAATTGAATTGAATTCCTGTAACCAACCAAGTCTGAGCTTGTTACTGTCGCTAAGTCAAAACTTTACACTGTATCACACGACAGATTTATTAAACAGAAATAAATCAGGAAGATCTGGAAAAAATCAAAGATGCTGCAGGATTTCTTCTTCATTCACTGACTGGAGCTCTGCTCACTGCTGCCACCGGTGGCTGGAAGATGCACTACAACATTACCATTGATATTTTCCTTTGAAGGAGCTATATGTAAGTTTTTGCTGTTGCTATGTAGCTAACATTAGCATTATGTGTTTACTCACCAGCCTAGAAGAAACATCATTAGTTCATCATCTGACTTCATTCATTCACCCACCAACAGCTGTTTCCATAGGTAGAAGGTGTTAGCTTCGGTTTCTATCACTTCTGTGAAGTTAGCATGCTAACCAGCTAGCCTCAGTCTGGCCAGAAGGTGTATTATAAGCTCTTGTATTGTAAATGCAACGATGGCTGAAGCTCTTGGGCAGACTGGAAAGTAAGCAGCTGTTAATGCTAACGTAAGCTATGCAGCGACAGCAAAACTCACAGACAGCTCCTTTAACAAACATTATTAACATGAACGATGACGTTGTTCGGTCTTCCTCCCTGTCTCCTCAGCTGGGTGAGGACCCGCTGGGCGCTGCTGGTGGTGTTCTGGCTCGGCTGGTTGGGGATGCTGGCCGGAGCCGTCCTCATCATCCTGCAGGCTCCTCGCTGCAGAGATCTGCCCGCCACCAACTGGTGGAACAACGGCCCGCTGTACCAGATCGGAAACATCCAGGCCTTCACCGACGCCCACAACCTGAAGGGTGAGAACATGAACTGGTTTTTATAAAAGATAAACATCAGCTTCATATCAGTGTTTAACCTGCAGAACAGCCAGGGCTGTTTTTATACAGTAAAGTGACTGAAACAGAGACCACACCCTGAAACAGCTGACTGCAGGTCTGGTGACATTTGCTGCAGCAGAAGTGAAACAGTTTAAAGTTTGGTCTAAATGAACTGAAGCAGAAGTTCTGTGGAGTTTGTTCTCTGAACTTCTCCTGTTCCACGTCGGCCTCCTGCTGGACCACGAGCTGGAT
>BRZM01000156.1:246537-382375 GCA_033238685.1 Lates japonicus | reverse complement strand
GCATATACGTGTATTTGGAGCTTAGCCTGGCTTTAAACCATGGATGTATTTATACATATGACAAGAGCAACAATCAGTGAAGATAATGTTTCAAAAAATAAGACAGTGTTAAACGGTAACGTTGTTAGTAATGTGGTTAATTCATGTTGAACATTAATTCATCACTGCAGTTTGTGTTTTGGATCCTGTATGTGACATGTAACTATGAGTTTGCAGGTAAAGTCTTTACAAATAATTTCTTTTTAATATTCATAAGGCATCTTCATATGTGCAGTGTTGTGTTCACTGTTTTCCACAGCTACATTCAGGATAAATACATTTAATTATTATTCATCCATGTATTTATTTATTTATTCAACAGTTTACAGGAGATGAGCACTGATGGAGTGTCAGGTGGAGGTGCTGCAGGTCCAGCTCCATCTGTGATCTTCTACATGAGGAGGATTTACACACTGACAGTTTCTTTTGTACAGATTAGTTTCTGAAAACATTTTCACTCATAAAAGACATGAGTTTGTTCAGAACAGCTGTGGCACATGCAGTCATTTCAAACTGATATTACCAGTGCAAACGAGGGCAAATGTTCCAGTTCTCCAGGATTGTTCCTAAAATTCGTCGTCCTCCTGTGCAGCCTGCTTTGTGACGTGGAGGAATCACACAGCCTAACTATACAATTATTTCCATGTTATGAAATAACTTTACTACCCAGGATGTTATAACCACTGTGTGTGGACTCTGATCAAACAGGAATCACACAGGGCTGTTGCACACTAAATAAAGTCTGTTAATAATGAGACATTCTAATCATATAATCAATGTACAAACTGATCATCAATAAATGCAGATGCTAAGAGTTACATGTTTCCTGCGTCACCTCACAAACAACCAACCACATGATGAACCACATGTTTCTGAGCTTTAAAGACAAGTGGATTTAATCATTTCTCTTTGTGATCATCAGAATATTTCAGGGTTTTGTCGCCATATTTCCTGGAAAGTGAACTCATCACAGAGAAAATGGGACTTTCTGTTAACATCACATTAGAGAGGAACAATGTAGACCTGGTTTAAACCTGAGGAAACCTTAAATCTTAAAGCATCAACAGTAAACCAGAGAACACACGATGAGCACATTAAGCCTGAAGAAACGATTTCCAGTGTCCTGCACCTTTAACTCCGTCTCCTTTTGTTGGACGTCCATCATTTCCTCTGCTGCCCTGCGCTGGATTATCTTCCCTTTCTGCCTAAAAAAGAAACCTGGTAATGACAAATATTTCAATATTTGAGCGTCTAATTTGAGATAAGCCGACCTCGTGGCGAAGCAATTAAACAGCCTGAATGGAACTGAATGGTTTATCTTAACAAGGCATCGAGGGCGGCTGAAAAGTGACAGAGCTGCAGAGCTGAAAGGCGACATCGCCACCAGACGAGGAACAAAACTCTGGGCTTTGACACGACAACAATAAAATCTGCGTACATGTGTGTGGGTATTCAGCTCCACACCATCAGTGTCTTTACACTTGATGAGGTCCTCTCTGCTATCAGCTGAGAGATAGCAGGTGTCAGTGGAAACCAATTTAAAGCGTCCAGAGCAAAGCAAGTTATTAACCTCGAGCAGCAGAGGAGAGTCCAGGTCCATTCATTTTAAATGAACCAATGAACCAATGAACAAATGAACAAATGAACAAATGAACACCCAAACCTGTGAAAATCATGTCAATAAATAAGGTTTGGTTCAAGGTGCCAACTTCATATTTTGTTAATTTCCTAATTAAAACCTTCTGTTTCCAATGGTCTGATTGTTTTTACTAAAAACCACTAAATACATTTTCTACATGTTATTTTCAGCAAGTCATAGTTTGGTAAATATGAAACTGCCAAAGACACAACCTCAGGCCTGTGTTTAAGATCACAACTCCCCTTCACTTCCTGCACATCTCAGAAACTAAAGATACAAACTGAAAATCTCAGACTGGTTGTTGGATCCATTATTAATGTGAAGTATGAAGCTGATCTCTGATGGTCAGTCTGGAGGTCTCTGCTGATTTAACATCAGTTAGACATCACATGTCCACTGTCATTAAACCCTGTGGTTTGTTTCAGACGACAGATGAAGCAGGAAATCAAATAACAGTCGAACCAGGTGAGTGTAGAACCAGGTGAGTGTAGAACCAGGTGAGTGTAGATAAGTAACATCACCATCACACCGTGTCATCATCTAAATGTTCTGTGTCCTTTCTGCAGCTCAGTAAAATGTTCAGGTAACTGAGTTCATTTAGAGCCACTTTACCTGTTTAACCTGAACCAGCTGGAATTCTCCCATCAGCCTCAGCGGTCAACGCTGTCACTTTCAATGTCTCACAGCAAAAAGCCCCAAAAAGCCCAAACCTGTGAAACACCTGAGCACCCTCTGCTCTCTGTGATCAGCATTAACACTGACACAGTTCCTGTAACAGCCTGTAAATCTTCCACAAACCACAGCATCAGCCGTTTCATCCCAGCCCTCCACTCTCTGTTGTTATTAACATGAATATCGACACATTCTCCCAGCGAGGTGCGTCCAGCTCGCCGCCAGCCGCAGCCCCCTCATCCATTCTCCTCTCCTCCCGCTGCACACATCATCTGTTCTGGGCTCCTGGGCGATACATCACTGTGGCGGGGCAGAGAAAAGCTCTTTAAGTTGCATAAACACAATGTCGCCCGGGCACCCACCGGCCGCCGGTGATGGATGGCGACCGCACAGCGAACAGAGAGAGCGGGATTGTTCCAGGAGCCGAGGAGGAGCGACGCCAACCGACTGTCACTGAGGCCGCTCTGCTCAACACCAGGAGGAGCTGAGCTGAGAGTAACTGAGTACATTTACCCGAGTACTCCGGTGAAAACTTCTACTCAGCCCTGGAGCAGCTGAGAGGTCGCTGAGGTCTGGACCTGGGTCACGATGCGTCTGTCTGAGTAAACGTCAACGTGTCTATGAGGCTGATGTTAGAGCAGACCCTCATCAGAGTGACGCTCCATCCTCCAAATAAGACTTCATTCCTCAGTGATGAGCCACTGAGTCTCAGAGGATAAGAACCAGAGCTGACCAGCAGTGAGGAGCAGCTCAGTCTGTTTACCCAGTGGTTAATGAGTGAACCAGGAAGTGTTTCAACACACAGCTGTGCTTCTACTGCACGCCATTATCTGACAGCTACAGTTACTGTTCATCTCAAGGTTTCACATGAAAAACACGACCACAAGTTTCTAAACTAATTAAAGATTGGAGCAGTTTATGATTCAATATTTCACCAAAGATCAGAGATCAGAGAAACAGAGCTGAGTCCCATGAGTCATGTGACGACCCCTGAGATTGATCTGGTGACCCTCCGGAGGGTCCTGACCCCTATGTTGGGAACCAGTGGACAGAGTTACACCAGTGAGAAAGACGTCTGACTGACAACAGTCACTGTGACTGATGTAACAGACTGAACCCTGAGGACTCAGGTTTCACTCATGGAAACACTCAGGTGCGTCGGAGCTGCCGTTACCATGGCAACACACGCTAAGAGCGGTGCATGGTATGTGCTCCTGTAACACCTGAGAACCTGGCTCTCACATCTACAGTATATCTACAGTATATACAGGACAGAGAGGAGGCTGCAGGATGTGAATCAGAGTCACCAACATGCAGAGAGCAGCAGGTCCTGGGTCAAAGGAGCCAAAATGGCCGTCTAAGCTTTGAGGAGGAGTCAGGAGGAAAGTTCACGTCCTCAGGGTTTCTGTCCTCGTGTGAATGAAATGAATATTCAGCTCTGTCTAACGTGGGGTTTCTCTAAAGACCAACACACAGATCAGACCTGAGCATGAAGCCACTTCACAAATACTTTAACTACATCACTCTGAATCTGTCTCACCCTGAACTGGAGTCCTAATCCTGGGTTTAGTCCTGGTCCTGCTCCTGGTCCTGCTCCTGGTCCTGGTCCTGTGGATGTTGGTGCTGAGCTGGTGAAGTTACCAACATGGCATCGTCCCTGTGTTTCCTGTGACGAGGCGTTCAGGGGACTGACTGAGGAACAGATCTCATCCTGAAACAAAGACAAAGAAATATTCATTCAAACATTAATTTAAAAAGTCATGTTTAACCACTTATACATTGAACTGCCAACTTACTGATTTCATTTATTCATGTACTTTATTTCTTATTCATGTATTTTAGAACCCATTTATTTCTATATCTATTAACAGAATTATGAGGCACCTTCTCTGTGCTGATGACAGATAATAGCTTAGTTTAATACAGCTGAAACAATGAGCTGATTCATTCATAAAAATGATTCTTCATGAATAAAAAACTCATTATGGCCCATTCAGAGTCATATATCACCGTGTTGGTGCGTTCATGTGTTCATCAGTTTACTGTTGCAGCTGATGAAGGTGGAGATGATTCTATTTCCTGAATTTGAATCTAATTTTATAATAATACGTCAGAACTTTATTATATTCTGTATTAATGATAGAAGTTTGCAATGTAATGAAAGTTAAATATCGTGAAGTGAAAGTATGAAGCAGAAGAAAATGAAAATATAAGTAAAGTACTTCACTACTAATAAAGACACAATGCTAATAAATAAAAATGTGTTTCCTGGTCTCATACATCGTAAACTTCAGCCTCCATGTTTGTAGTCCATACACTGACCCCTGCTGTGTGTTGTGTTCACATGTTACCAGCGTGCTGTGGGTTTTCCTCCGCTCCCACAGGAGTCTGGCTGCAGCGAGAGCTGGAATACCAATGGCTTTTTACTTTGTCCTGATTTCCCCTTTACACACTAAAAAAACATCTGAACTCACTTCAAAAACATGCAGAGGCCTCACTCAATTTTCTGCCAACCTCCGCCCTGATATTCGAGGCTGATAAGGACAAAGAGGAGGAAAAACATGGACATTTTCTGAAGGGAAAAAGTTCTGAGGTGAAGCTTTTTCAGTGAATCAGACAAGAAAAGGACATGTTCTCTTTTCCCAGCCGACCTGTTTAACTGACTGTTTAACAGTCACAGTTACAGTTATGGATGTTAATACAAATAAAAACCTCTGTGGGCAAACACGACCGTTTCTAATAAAAATCCATTTATCTGTAAAGTTATTAAAGAATTAAAACAGTTAGAAAAGTTAGAAGTTTAAACACGTTTTCATCGAAATAAACCTGAACCAGGAGTGTGAGTGTAACAGGACACAAACACTGTGGAAAGCACATGAAATAAAGTAAAACTCAGAGAGGATAAGAAGCAGGAAGCAGAGTTTACCTGTTGATCCCGTGTGGAGTCAGCTCTGATATCAGCCCTGTCATTATTACTGCAGCTGCTGCACATGACCTGTACAGGAGACCCTCACAGGCTAACAGGCGCCAAACATCAGAACAGTGGTGTTCATCTGTGAAGATTATCTGATCAACTCAACCTGGAAGGATCAGAAACTTTAGTTGGTCACAATCCAACATTTTGGATTTGATGAATAATTCTGACGGCTGACACTGGAAACTGTGTTTTACTATAAAGGAGTGAAAACCATCATCTCTGGTGTTGGTGGTTTGTTTACTGGGGAGTCCTCTGACAACATTAAAATATGAATTCAAAGTTCTTAATCATTGTATTTTTCCTCAACAGTGACGAGATGAGCTTCCTGCAGCAGCAGCTGACTGACTGTCAGCACGTCTCAATGATTCATGACCTGCTTTTAGAGCTAAGACACTTTGTGAGTCACTCTCAGACCAGAAGTTAGGACTGATCCGCTTCTTATTTTTAGACCTCAGTCAGTTCAGAGCTTCTTTTAGCGTCCAGAGTCCAGTCTGAACTAAAACTACAGCAACATCAACCCTGAATCCTTCCTCTGTCTTTCATCCTTCCCTCCTGGCTCCCTGTGCTCATCCATCCATCCATCCATCCTCTGTGGTCTCCGTTCAGTCTGTATCACCTGAGCATCTGCAGATTGACTCTGCTCAGCAGAGACTGATGACTTGTGTCTGTTTCAGAAGGAGGTCTCTCTCTTCCTCTCTCTCTTCTTCTTCTCTCTGGGTAAATGAGTTCAGTGAGGAGCGGTGTGACAGGCAGAGGCTGCTGCAGTTATTTCTGGGAGCAGATGGCCTGAGCAGCTCAGAAGTTTGATAACACTTTTGCTCGTAGCTTTGCGATGTGCAGGGATTTTTCGCGGCTGCATTAAAAGCAGATTTACAGGACGAGGGAATAACATTATAAAGCTGATTTACAGAGCTGTCAGTGACAGAAATAACACTCTCTGTCAGCAGCTGTTGGAGACGGAGGAGAATTTGTTCTCTCAGGTTTTTGCCTCCAGTTTCACCTGCAGAGTTCAGTCAGACCTGCACAGGTGAGACATGTTGGAAACATACACAGAGGAAGCTGTTACTAAAGCTGAGTGTAGAAACCATCAGGCAGCAGCTTCACATCACTATCAGCAGTTAAAACCAGAAACATCAGCCGTCACTGATTCATGATACAAGTTGTTGGTTTGTCTGAACTCAGCCAAAGATCCTCTGTGAAGGAAGACCCTCCACTCTGTAACACCACTGTATCATCAGAGTGGACTGCGGCTCCGTCCAGACCAACACGACTGAAGGCACAGATCACATGACCGTTCATGTACACCACAAGAAGTAGACCGTCTACTCTGTGTGTTTCATTCACTGGAGGTTGTGGCTGACACAAACCAATCAGGAGGTGAAGGTGAGCGTCTGCATCTGTTTCTGTTTCAGGAGTCACTGTTTTGTTTTGAATCAGGACCTTCAGTATGAAAAACCTTTCACAGCCACATCAGTGAGGTCAACACATTTGTCTCTTCATACAGGCTGATACACACCTGTGAATACAACACCACCCTACAGGTAAGAACACTGGGACATCCACTGTCTCTGATTTCATCCAGCATGAGGACAGAAGGACAATGAGAGAAGATGAGGACGGTGTTTCCACGTGAAGCTCTGACCTTCCTCCAGATAAACACAGAACAGACCAAGCTTCTCTGTGTGACGGCCGGCGTCACACGTCTTTTATTTTCATTGATTTCTCACCAAAACTTTAATGTGAAAACCTCTTCCTGTATCTTTGTGTAACACTGACCCACATTCAGACATGTATGTTTCCTCTCTTCCTGTCTGCTGGTTGTATAGTTCATCCACTCTGCTCCAACACACTGTACAGCTCAGTGCAGATGAGTTTGGTCTCGGCTCACCGCTGTGAGCTGCTGAACATCTCCTGATAAACTGCTGTATTATTCTGCAGAGCTCAGGCTGCAGTTCACAAGGAGGAAATGACTTCTCCCCGCTCGGCTCAGATGAGGCCCCACGCTGAGCCTCGGTGCGGGGGACAGCAGCCGACGTGTTCAGGCTTTGATCTCCTGCATCCACACATCCTGACTGCAGAACAGGGTCCTGACTGCAGAACGGGGTCCTGACTGCAGAGCGAGGTCCTGACTGCAGAACGGGGTCCTGACTGCAGAACGGGGTCCTGACTGCAGAGCGAGGTCCTGACTGCAGAACAGGGTCCTGACTGCAGAACGGGGTCCTGACTGCAGAGCGAGGTCCTGACTGCAGAACAGGGTCCTGACTGCAGAGCGGGGTCCTGACTGCAGAACAGGGTCCTGACTGCAGAGCGGGGTCCTGACTGCAGAACAGGGTCCTGACGAGGCGGCCGCTCTCTGCCTGCTGGAAACAAGTCTGTAAATCATCAAGATTTTCAGCTCCTTCAGAAACAGATTCATGGAGAATAAATGTCCAACCACATTTTCTACAACACACACATGTAAAACAGAGTGCTGTTCGTTAATTAAACCTGTGTCTGGTATATTCCCTGATGGATTTATCCAATTCAGGGTTTTAATTCTGTTTCCCACTGTTTGTCTGCAGAGATTTAGTTTGAAGTGACATAATTTGCCCATGAAACTAAAAAACCAACATTTACTTTTATTGCTGCAAATGCAGCAGAAATGAAATATTTTCCAGTTAACCATAAGTTACTGAAACCTGTTCATTCCACTGTGTTCGGCAGGATTCAGCAGCCACAGCAGACTGTTGCCTGAAAGGTGTTTAATTCAGCTCCCTCAGATACAATTTCATGGTTGAGGGAGTGTTGCATCTTTAATTTCACATGGGTTTTGTTTTGAAACTGCTGTCGCCCTGAGTGTTTAGAAGACTTGTTTATGTATCACAAAAGGTTTTTCATGATACAAGAAACTCCAGCGTGGAGAGAGGAGAGGAGACACGGAGATCATGAAGAACAAAATCAAACAATGAAAAACAGAGTGAAGATGAAACGATGGAGATGAAGGAAGAACAGAGCGTTTTCATTTAACACATGGAGGTAAAGGTCACTGCAGGGTGTTTTCTCTTAATGCTGCAGTCTACACATTCTGCTAACTCACTGGTATTTTACTGAACAAATGCATATCCACACTCCTGAGTCCCTGAACTCAGACACAAACTCTGTTCCCTGTAAAGTGCAGGTTTGTTGTAACGGGGAGAAAGAGGGTCAGGGTCACTGAAATCATTTCTTTCTATTTATCTATTCATAAAAGTTATCTTCCACAAACCAGCCTGCACAGAAAATACAGCACTTTCTTCCTCGACAATAAGCACCGCTGTGATCCCCACAAACCGCTGCTCTCTGACTCCACCTGTTTTTTCTTCGAGGATATAGAAGACACATCAGGTGTAAGGTTGTTTTCTCTCCAGTCAAACAGGAAACTCACTGTGGAGGTTTCACTGAGAGAGAAGAAGAAGACGAGCAGAAACAATGTCGAAGTTAGAATTTAGTGCCTTGATGTAAAAATCATTCATGTTGATGAATCTGCAGATTAATCAGTGATGAACCAAACCATGTCCAAACCAACAGACTGAAGATGTTCAGGTTCCTCTGAAATAAAAGCTGTGAATCCCTGAGGAGGTGGAACCAGTTACATTTTCAGTTTTTTTTTTTTTTTTGACAATCACCTGAATCTCTAGCTCTAGTTTTAATAGTGTAAAAACAGAATGTAGACTGTGACGCCTCCTGTAGGATGGAGGAGTGAACTGAACCTTCTGTCTGACCTGATTACATCCTGAATAAAACAGGAGAAGACAAGTTACAACAAAAACAGCTTCACTGCTATTTACAAAATGGAAATTACTAGATTACTAAATTAATTATCAGAGCTCTCAGCCCAAAAGGATCACACACAACATGAGCTGAGTGATGCGCACCTCCTCATGAAATGAAGCTGGAAGCTTCAGCTTTTTCAGTTTGGTCTTTGACAAAGAGGAAATATAAAACCTTGATCTGCATCAGTCTGGAGTTTAAATATGAAACCAATAAAACAAACTTCATGCTGAATCAATATTCTGTTCACCTCCTCATCATCGCGGCTGCAACCTTACTGACAAGATTTAATGTTCTTTATTTTAGATGTATCATCAGTCTGATCTGAAACAAACCTCACAGGAGACAATAAAAGAGGTTCAGGCTTCAATAATTAATAATAATAATTAGTTGCACAAACAGAGAAGACGTATGAGATGTAAGCTGGTACATGAGAAACCTCAGATTGGCAGAGTGCTGGTGATAAACTGACGCAATCGTCTGAAATATTTAACACAGGAACTTTTCCTTCACTGCTGCTTAAGAATTCAATATTAATTATTTAATCTTTAGATTTAGCTTTGGAAAGGAGGATTCAAAACGATAATTAAAGAACAAAGATGAGGAGAAAAAGAAAAAAAGAGAGATTTAACATAAGACTATGAAACTGTTCTTTGTACAAGTCTTGTTGTCTTTCGGTGGATGTGTGGATGTTTTCATACCTCGACTGTGTCGGCACATGTGAGGGTCAGATTCAGAAGAGGAAGCTCTGTGTCGTACCGCTGAGTCTGCTCGGCCTCGCTCAGTCTCTCCTGCTGCTTCCTGTCTGTCAGAGCGTCAGTGATCCACAGACACATCAGGTCAGACACAGTCAGCTGGGAGGACTCGGTCTGTAGGAGCTCCGAGTGGATGGTGTTAAAGGCCGAGCCGGAGAGGAGAACAGAAGCTGAATCTCTGGACAGACTCTGTGGAGGGATGAAGTCCAGGTTGCATCATGTGTGGAGCCTGTAGGAGGAAAGTTAAAGCTGCATCTTAACCCATCAGAGGACGACTTAACACTGAATTCATGACAACATTAACTGATCCTGGTCCAGTTCTTACAATGGAGGTTATTTTCCTTCTTCCAGAGGAAACCCAGGGTTTCTGTCTTCTGTGAAATCTGTGAAAAGTCCATGATGAACCCGGGAACGCAACATCCCCAAACTATGAGACACCATCATGTCCACCCCCCCCCCCCCCACCCCCCTCACCATATAAATACCACAGTCAGAATATGGAGCTGTGTTCTCCAAAGACATGAACAAACTGACAGGGTGCAACTGAGAGTAAAAACAAATCTACTATCCTGTCACTCAGGAGAAGTTACAGACGTTAAAATGACAGTTACATGTGTAACTATGGTTCTGTGAGGTCTGGATGATACATGTAATGTCTGTTTGTTACAGGAAGACAGAAACACAGACTCCAACAACCTGACAGAGCTGAAGGAGGGGTCATCATCAGAGGTATTACAGTTCATCCTCTGTGGACCATGAATGTCTGAAACAAATTAAACCGCATTCATCCAACAGTTATTGAAATTTTTCACTCAAAACCACAGATCAACCTCAACGGTGATGCCAGAAGAAAAGTGGGAGGATTCATCCTCTGTGGATTTTCATAAAATACATATTTCCTCAGTTCAACCTTCCTCACATCTTTTCTTTTTTAAATGGTCTCACATGAGCTGCAACAAGAGGCACAACGTCTGTTTTCAGTTGTTCCTCACATGTGGTTGAGTCTAAAGAGGAAGTCGGTCAGCCTACTTGTTTTGTGTCTCACACCCACAGTTCAGTTCAGTTGGCTTTGCAGTAGCAGATAATAACTCTCAGGCATTATTTACAGACCAGCTGTGCTAACCAACTGACCACAGCTGCAACACTGACATTAAACAAAAAATGAAACTAGAAAATATTAGTGAAATATATCTTGGACTGAGTTTTTTTTTTTTTTTTTAAGTTGGTTTCTCATTTATTTTTATCTACTACACTTTTAGCAGCTGTTTTATTTTAGTTTTGGAAAGTAAATGGAGAATTATTATTTTTACTGATGGTAGAACAGGTGATAGCAGCGGTGGTGGTTTAATAAGTTCTCAAACCTAAACAGCCACACAGGTCTATTGTTCCTCCATCAGGTTCGACCCACAGGAGCGTTTCAGCAGCTCGTCGTATAACGTCATCTACTTTGTTCCTGTCATAATTACTATGGCCACTAGATGTCGCGTTTGAGCAGCTGCACAAACAAACTATGGAGGAGATTATTTTAAATTAAATTAAATTTCAAAACAGATGAAGTTTCAGTGGCAGAAGAATCTGTCTTTGATATTAAGACAAACTGAAACACTGTCAGAATTATACTTCAAACTGTAATTCTCAGGGTAACTTATTATGATTCTGGGATAACATCCTCACACTGGATTTTTCTATTCCCACATGAAAACACACACCTGTCAGGCACTGATACAATGAGGCGCTCTCCTTCCTGTCATTTCCCTCATATCTCAGAAACACATTATCTCTGTTTCACCTGCTCCATCACTCGCTTTTGTGTTAAACCTTTAGAATTACATATGAAGAGCTGAGTGGTGAGGGTGTCATGTAATCTGTGGAAGCCTGCAGTGTGAGGGGGGAGATGGATTCAGACACTTCCACGGGATAAAGAACAAAGAGGTTGTCACACTTGGCTGAGAGGTGGGAGAGGAGGGTTATAGTAGCTGGAGGTCTGCAGGTCGGAAACTCATCTGGATTATGGATTATTTTATTGCCTGTATTTCATAGATGACAGTGAAGAGGCAGACAGGAAACATGGGGGACAGAGTAAAAGGAATGACAAACAGAAAATGGTCCAGCCCGCCCTGTGGTATGTGTCCTAACCATTCGGATATCAGGTCACCCCTTTGAAAGTTTTTTCACTGTTCTACCACTGAATAGGTAATTGCAGCTGTAGTAGTGGTGCTATTGTTATGTTTCTCATTTCTCTTCTACTTTATTTAAAACAAACAAAATTGAAAACTACAGAAAACAGTGAAAATGCTCATGCTTTCTTAGTGCTCTTGAAACTTAAGTTGACATGATCTTGAAGCAATGTGATCAGTCATATCTGTTTCCTTTAAAGTGATGCATGCAGTGGCTTGACAGAGCTCCACCACAAACGGTAGTTCATTGGAAACAAAGCAGGAAGCAAGTGTGTTAGTGTTGAAATCTCACTAAGAGACGCTGGTACAGACGACAGACGGTAAGATTTACCTTCACTACAGAGCTGTTAAACTAAGAGAGAGAGAGAGAGAGACAGTAACAGGAGGGAGGATTGAGGGACTGAAGCAGTAAAGTACTTCGAATGCAACCTGCTTCTGACTAAAAACACTCACAGAGTGAAAGAAACTTTCAACAGTAGGAAATACAGCTGACTTCCTGTTTTAACTTCTGTCTGCTGTGTTTTCAGCTTCACTCAGACTAAATGGCTTCCAGATCAGAGGAGGATCTCTGCTGTCCGATCTGTCGTGAGGTCTTTAGAGATCCTGTTGTTCTGTCATGTAGCCACAGCTTCTGTAAAGACTGTCTGAAGAGATGGTGGAGAGAGAAACCAACACCAGACTGTCCAGTTTGTAAGAGAAGATTTTCAAGAGTAGATCCACCTTTAAACCGGGCCTTAAAGAACCTGTGTGAGTCCTTCTTACAGGAGAGAGATCAGAGATCTTCAGTGGCTCTCTGCAGTCTGCACTCTGAGAAACTCAGACTCTTCTGTCTGGACCATCAGCAGCCAGTTTGTGTCGTCTGCAAAGATTCAGAAAAACACACCAACCACAGATTCAGACCCGGAGTTGATCAAACAGCAGAACACATTAAGGTCCAGGCTCAAGGTACACAGAGAGGCAGATTATGAGCAGTTTAGAAGCTTCATCAGTTTCTAGAAGAGGAAGAGGAGCAGATGGCTGTACTGAGGGAGGAAGAGGAGCAGAAGAGTCAGATGATGTATGAGAAGATGGAGGCTCTGAGCAGAGATAGCAGCTCTTCACAGTCAGAGCCACAGAGGACGAGCTGAGAGCTGAAGACGCCCCATTCTCAACAACTACAAGGCTGCAGTGAAAGAGTCCCAGCAGCCCCCGCTGGAGGATCATTGCCTCGGGAGTTTGACAGACCAGGCCAAACACCTGGGCAACCTGACTTTCAACATCTGGAACAAGATGAAGGACATGGTCTCCTACAGTCCTGTGGTTCTGGATCCAAACACTGCTGGTCCAGAACTGATCCTGTCTGAAGATCTGACCAGTGTGAAAGAAGGAGAGGAACAGCAGCTTCCTGACAATCCAGAGAGGTTCACCAACCTCATTGTCCTGGGCTCTGAGGGTTTTAACTCAGGGACTCACAGCTGGGATGTTGAGGTTGGAGACAATTTAAACTGGTCACTGGGTGTGTTAGCAGAGTCTGTCCAGAGGAAGGAGAAGATACAGTGTGGATTCTGGAGAATATGGTTCTATGAAGGAAAATACTCAGCAGGTTCACCACCAGCTCCAGTCATTAATATCCGACTGCAGAAGAAGATCCAGAGGATCAGAGTGAATCTGGACTGGACCAGAGGAAAACTGTCGTTCTCTGATCCTGATACTAACACACACATACACACCTTCACACACACTTTCACTGAGAAGGTGTTTCCATTCATTTTTAGCAGGGATGATCTCCCAGTGATGATCTTACCAGTGAAGGTCTCAGTGACAGTGGGACAGAGCAGGCGGAGATAAAGAGGACGATCATATTTATAATGTAGTTTATTTCCTAAAGGGAACTGAGGATGCTTAGGGTGCTTTCACACCTACGTTGTTTGGTCCAGACCAAAATAACAGGTGTGAATGGTGCCTTGGACCACAGTCTGGACCAAAGGATGAAAATCTGCTCCACCCAAAATAGGTGGTCTTGGTCCAGCTCAAACTGAACCAAGGTTTGGCTTGTTTGCAGTGTGAAAACACTTTAGATGGTTCAGACTTTTGGACCAAACAATAGAAGGAGAAAAATAACGTGAAGAGAAGTAAAAATGAGCTGTGGCAGAAGGTGGTGAGAGGAGGAGACAATGATGGAATCAAAAGTCAACTTGAAAAAATCATTAATGTCTGTGTTCTTTCTCAGGAACTGCATATTCTTCTGATCAACAATTTTGCACCTTGTTAGTGTTAAGAAACCTTTTGTAACCACAATTTAAGTCTCTGCAAATAGCAGATTGCTGGGACCTCACTCAGTGTCCAAAGACAGGACAAGAAAGGTGGCCCGAATTGCTTGGTTGTCCATCGAGATGCTGTTTTTGCACCCACATATAAGACTTAAATAATGTGTGACTCACAAAACTGTATAAAACCTGACATCTCCGTTGCTTGTTGGTCATTTGTGTATTTCATTTACTTGAATGTGCATCTACAGATGTTGAATTAAACTTACAGAAAGACAAGAGCTGATTCTGTCCCTTATTCAACAGAAATTGCCACCACAAACTTGCCGTTATCGGCAGGATCACTCGTGTAAGAGGACATCTAGGACCCAGTGCTGAAGGTGGAGACTGTGCTGGAGTCTGGTACTCGAAACCTCAACCTCCCCATCAAAGATGGTAAAGAAGAGTCTGACGCCTGAGAACCATGAGAGAGTCCACTCACAACTGTGATCCCAGTGAACCAGGTGGCGTGACAACACTGTCTTTCTGGGTGCATAGTGACAGATGTGTCAACAAGGCAGGTTTTCATAACCGCTGTAGAATGAAGGAAGCTTCAGGTCTGAGACCAGTGGGATAGTGCTGTCACTTTCCACAATCATTCATTTCAGAAGTGGAGCTCTGGAAAGTCTGGGGCCTAAAAAAGATTCTTACATTGTATTATTGAATACTGTGTATAACTGACAAGTTAATAATGCTGGTAGACACCTATTGTTTTGCATATATATACATATATACAGTACATCGAATGTGTGATCAGGCGCTGATCACCATTCAAACAGCTGGACGCCAGATGCTCTCTGTTTATATGTATATATTTAGGTCAAGGAACAGGAGCAACATTAAAGAAAACAACAAATGAGAGAAATAGATAATCAAGAGAAAATTTAAAAGTTGCCATCCACAAATTAATAAAATTTCAGTGTTAAAACCAATAATAATAATCAGCAACAAAGAAGTCAAGGTCCTCATAAATACTGAAGTCCTAATAAAACCTGTGAAGGTTTTCCATGCAGGTGTAACTCCACGGTCCCTATAAAACCACCTTGATCAGGAGAAACAACAAAAATTCTAAATTCAAATTCTTTTCTCTCTCTCAACTTAAATGGACAATTTCTTCAAGTCTTTGAGATACTCAGAGAATAAAAATGGGTTCAAGTAATAGCAAGAGCAAGAACTAAACAGATAATGATCAACTGATTTCTACTATTACTTAATACATGATTACCAATTATGGTGAACAAAGCACTGACGAAAGACGTTGGAAGGGACCATGTGTCAAAAGGAGGTATGAAGAGTGAGATACAGAGGTACTGGTTTCACAAAGGGATCTCTAACCTCTCCCAAAACATAGAGCTGTTTAATCTGTGCTACTAACAAAGTAGGCAGAGGGACAGAAAACAGAAACCTTGGTTCAGACTTTCAGGTGTGAAAACAAGCCTCAACTGCATCTGTCCACCTGCTGTGTCATTATCCCAAAGGTTTATGTTTCTTTCAGTTCGCACTGTTTTTTATTTTCTTGTTGTTTTTTAGTTGAACTGTTTTCTTTTTGATTTTATTGGCGCCCTTATGTGTAAATTTACTTCATTTGTTTTATGATCTTTATATCTGGTTCACTTGTCTATTCACTTTTATTGATACTGTATTATTTTTAAATCATTGATTTTTCATTACATTTCAGTGATCGTGGGTCACAACATCTGCACATAAAACTATCACTGTTTATTATTTCCTGCTTCTTAAGCTCATGAATTAGGCTCCTGTTATATTACCTGTTTTCTGCACTTTTAATAGAACCAGGGTTACATCTGCGACAGCAACACAAACCATCAGAAACTGGTTGAACTGAGCTAAATAAACTGTTTCAGGACCAACGTCAACAGACAGAGCAGGGCTGGTGTTGTGGGTGGGTGTGACAAGCCTGGGCCCACACATCTGTACAACTGTCCCATCCTAAATGACTGGGAGAACATGTATCTTTATTAACTTCTTTATTTTATTATTAAATATATAGTAAAGACCCAAAAGGATTCCCTCTCTAACAAAGACAACATTTATTAGATGTGAGGTCAACTTGCAGTAACTTCATGGTGAAGCCTGATTTCTGGCTCCGTCTCAGCTCTGCAGTAACTGTTTGACCCATATCGTTGTAATTCTCAGACCCTGCTGTTGCTCTTAATCGGACTCCCATATGGACAACGTGCAGGTGTAGGAGAGTGCAGGACCTCAGCTCGGCCTCACGGCTGAGACAGCACCAAAAATCATTAAAAAGTGATTATGAAGGAGCGAACACAATGAACAGCAGCAACTAAAAGCCACTGAGGAGTGAAATAGTCTGCATCTGCTGCTCACTGCTTTGTTAGGTGGCTAAGTAAGCCTGAAAGCTGAACATTTACCACAGCAACTAAAATCATTTGGTTATGATGCAGTGCAGTTCCTGTTTGAATAATTAACTACCTGCTCTGCACGCTGATTTAAATCTGTTTGTGTAGTTCACAGATTTAACTTGGTCGAAGAAAAGTTCAGTCTGAAGGTAACTCCTGAGTTTTTTACCTGGCTCAGGGTAACCTCACTGAGCTGCAGCGCCCTCTGCAGCCAACAGTGGTAATTCACTCTGACAACTGAATTCAAACGCATGTTTCTATCTTGTAAATAACTTGAGAAAATGTCTCTTACCTAAAGCAGAGTGAGCGACTCTCTCTCCTCCATCAGAGTCTCATCACTGCAACACAAAGCAAAACATTAACCTGAAGCTGAAACAGATGCTTCAGGTCACAGTCACGTTGTTCATGTGAACGTGAGCCACTTCACACAGGATGGACATTTTCTGCTACTCTCTTCTTCTACTACATTTATAGCTGTAGCTGCTGATTACATGTGATGAGGAATGAGGATATGTTGTTAACTAACAAATCTACCAGGGTACAATACGTTCATTTATTTTCCACCACCTGTAGCATCTAAGTTGTGATTGTGACTGTTCATGTTTAGATGCTCACAGCTCTTTGGTTACAGTTAGTATCAATAATTAACTGAAACTACACACTATGACTAAACCTTCAGATGTCTGAACCCTGGTCTCTGGTGTACACCGACCACTTCCCTTTAAGTCGTACACAGTTCTTCCTTTATTATAAAAATGTTTGAATTCAATACTATTTCAGGACTCAGCAGCGGTATCAGAGGAAATGACAGAGACAACAGGAGCATTTGCTGAGTTGTTAGAATGACACATCTTTCATTTAGTGACCTCCTCCTGTGACAGAGTCTCGTGCATGGTTCTGGACTTCAGGAGAACAACAACACACCTGTTCTGTCTCTCGTTTCTCTGATGCTCAGATTTATGGCCTCTACTGCAGGAGTCCATGTTCACTTTATCAGGGTTAACAAGACGACGGTTCTGTAGAGTCTTAATGAAGTGATGTGTCAGCACTGAGCACATGGCAGCTGTCTGTGTCTCATGTTGGACAACAAACCTGCCCGCCGTCTTCAAACCTTTTCACACTTTTGTCAAACACCATCAATCAGCGGCTGATGTGAGAAAACGCTGCCCAGCAGAGCAGTGACTCGGAGCTGCCGCCGTAGAGACCCCAGCAGGCTCTGTCTATGTCTTTGTCCTTCAGCCAGCCAGCGGGACATCCATCTCAATCATCCTCACCCTCCACTGGCTCCCTGGGAACATCCCCATAGGACACAGAAAGGGGTGGGGGGTGGGGGGTAGAGACAGGAAGAGGAGGGTTGGAAATATGTGAGTGACAAGTGACAAAGACAAAAAGGAAAGAGAAACATGAGAAGAGAGAGGGAGAAGGTGGGACATCAGTCTCTGTCTGCTGGGACAGAATCTCCATTTTAACCCTGCAATGACAAACTCAGAGGTCAGCCTCATTTCACTTCTCTCTACCACTCCATCACTCTTTCACTTTATTCTTTATGCCTTTCACTGCAACCGCAACACAACCAATAAGTCCTCGCACCTAAAGAACAGAAGACATTTGTCAGTTCCTGAACCAACTTAAACCTGTTTGTCTGCTGATGATTCCCTCTCTTTACAGCTGTGTCTCTGAAAACAACCAAACATGACACTAAACAAACAGAGAAAATGAATCCGAAACACGTTCTAATGAAGAATACATTTAATTGTATGAATCAGGTACCAGTAAAATACAGATTACTCTCTGGGTATCTACGGGTGGACGACTGGGAAACAAACCTTTTAGTGTAATTAAAGAGTAAAAAGACAGATCTTATTCTCAGTGTGTAAGTCTGATTCATGAATGTGGGGAGGAGGATGGATTATCGTCAGAGAAAATAAAAGACTAGATGAGACTGTGGATCTATAATCCTCCAGCAGAGGTGAGGAGAGTCTCAGCTGATCCTCCTGAGGATTCACCGGCAGAAACCTGTAAAAGTTGTTTGGTCTCTAAGAGCCGACTGTTTCTGTCGTTCATTAAATAACAAAGATCCATGCAGCTCCACGGTGTCCTGCTGAGTCAGGCAAAAACCAAAAACTCTGCGGACACAGGAATAAAGACATATAGGGAGAAAACCCTACATATTATATACAGTATCTGAGCTCTGCTGGATAATGTGCAGAGGTTGTACAAAGTTTCTCAGCTAAACTATAATTTAAGAGCTGTTGTGCAGCTTTGTGCTCTCCTGGAACAACAGCTCATCTATTAACAGAAGTGAAACTAACACAGAGATTCAGGGATCATTAAGAAACGACTCAGGTGAAAGAGAAGACACAAGGACACAGTTTGTTAAAGTGTACGGAGGCAGACTCACCTGAGTCCTGTAGGTGAACCTGTTTCTGCTGACTCAGGGTTTTAGAGGAGTTGTAAGAGGTGCAGCAGGCGGAGCAGGGAGATCTCCTGATGAAATATTTACTGAATGTGTCTGTGGAGGAAACACAAGGAAAAATAAAACGACGTACTTACTGTAAATACCAATGTTTACAGAACAAGACAGTGATGGAAACATCTCAGGAGGAAAACAGATGAGTATCTGTGAATAAACCTAAGCTGAGAATCTGCAGTATTTGTGATGGTAGCCGTTTATTGCTCAGGGCGTTTTTACATTTTGCTTCATCGTGCGCCAACCTGCCTCAAGAAACAGTGAGAAAAACAAACTTGTATGCAGAGCAGAGACGTCTGCGATGTCTGAACATTCTCCTGTTGTCTTCTCTACTGCAGCTGTGTGAACAGAACGTGCACACAGTCAGTCACTTATGAAGGGAGAGATAATTCAGTCATTCCAGACGCAGACATTTAATCACAGTGACAGCTTTGTCATTTGACTCTGGGATCATGTGACCATGTGACAGGTCTACAACTTCCAACTACAGCAGCAAGATGTGGAAAAAGTCCAGAGTCAGACAGGACAGAGAAAACTGTCAGTAAGAGCTGAGCTGCTGCTAAAACGTCCTGTTTCTCTGTCATGGCCGATGTTGACAAAGTTTAATGTTGAAGTCCTGCGTCCGTCTCTGTGAGATCAGCTGTATATAAACATGATTTCTACAGGTTGGTGTGTTGTCGTGCTGCTGGCTCACACCGTGCAGACGCTCTGATTCTCCTCTCACAGCTGACACTCATTGTGACACGGTGGATTTGTCCGAGCTGCTGATTCCTGCAGGACGTTTTCTTTCAGTTTTCGAGGCGACAGCAGAACTTGGAGATAGAATCTGACCTGACTCAAACTTCCACTCAGACTGCTGAGGAGGCTGTTTTCCTCCATCGGCTTCTTCCTCCCTCTTCTCTTCTGCTCTTTTTGGGTTTTCCATGCTTTTCCTCTAAAGTGGCTGACTTTGTGATGTTTGTGTGTGTGTGTGGGTGGGTGGAGGAGATGAGTTGTTTGTGCCATGCTCCTTTAAATCAAAGGCGAGGGGAAGGCTGTGCTTTAATCATATTTCACGCCGACCTCACTTATCTTCCTCGCCTGTTGTTTAAGGCCTGTCACTGCAGATATATCAGCCTCCGTTTGACTGCTACAGTATGAGGAGTTACACACACACACACACACACACACACACACACAAACACACACAGTCCAGAGTGCAGCCATATTCTGTATTCATGTCCTCACACACACAGTGAACAAATTATGTAAAAAAAACAACATAAGTCCAAGTGCAAAATGGCTGACAGGCCGACAGCCTGTTAAATCTGCCTCCACGGGACCATGGGATGTAAAGAAGTCAGAATGTGTTAACATTTTCTTTGGAAATGCCAAGGTCTAACATTTCTCACATTTCTGCAGTGAGCAGGCAGTCAGGCCTGCAGTTCATAAAGGGTTTAATTTGTTTCTGTGACAAAAAAAGAAGAGGAGAAACAGGAGGCTGAAGGTTACAGTGACTCTGACCTGAAGGCTGCTGATTCCAATTCTACAGAGATTCACTGAGAATAAAGAATAAAGGTGGAGGGAGTGAACAACACGCTGTGGTGCTGTAAACCAGACGGAGGGTTGAATGTCTGATTCACTTCAACAATTACATGGATTCTAGTGATGAGGGAGACGGAGCTCTCTGAGGAACCAGGATACTCTGCCATTCACAACCTGTCCTCCAGGTGTCCTCAGACTTTCCTGCCTTTCAGTCATGTGACCCTCTCCACCAACACACCTGCCCATCATGATGACAAATCGAACAATAATTCAAAATGACACAGTAAGAATGAAACTAAAAAAGGTCAGTGAAGATCAGAAGAGAAATCATTTTACACATGAACAGAGGAAGGTTCAACTAAACAACAACGAGGAAATAAAAACAGGAAGAACTAAATGAGACAGCAGGACCGGGGCAGTTAAAGAGCACTGTAAAAAAAAAAAAAACCTCTGGTGACATTCATAAACTGTTAAATAATGGTTACTGCATCATACCACAAACACAGTACACTGCTGTTATTTTACAGCTCTTCTCTACCAAGGAAATTCTTGTTATTTAATGGAAAATAAACATAAAAATATCACATAACAGCAACCACCTTTAAAGGACATAAAATGTTAAGTTACAGATTATGACCTAAAGAATAATGCAAAAATTCATTCATTCATTTATCATGAATTCACTCATATCAATCATTCAAAGTGACACAGTATCAATGGAAGCAAAAAAGCCAAATGAACCAAATGTCAAATCTCTACCTGCTCTGTTCCACTGTCACTGACACCTAATAATTCACATTGTTAACTGTGTGTGAAGGTGTGTATGTGTGTGTTAGTATCAGGATCAGAGAACGAGTCCAGATTCACTCTGATCCTCTGGATCTGATCCTCATCCTGGACTGATCCTGTCTGAAGATCTGACAAGTGTGAGACAAGGACAGAAACAGCAGCTTCCTGACAATCCAGAGAGGTTGGATTATTACTGTTGTGTCCTGGGCTCTGAGGGTTTTAACTCAGGGACTCACAGCTGGGATGTCAAGGTTGGAGACAGTACAGGTTGGATACTGGGTGTGTTAGCAGAGTCTGTCCAGAGGAAGGGAAACACACAGTGTGGATTCTGGGGAATAAGGTTCTATGAAGGAAAATACTCAGCATGGTCACCACCAGCTCCAGTCATTAATATCCGACTGCAGAAGAAGATCCAGAGGATCAGAGTGAATCTGGACTGGACCAGAGGAAAACTGTTGTTCTCTGATCCTGATACTAACACACACATACACACCTTCACACACACTTTCACTGAGAAGGTGTTTCCATTCATTTACAATGTGAATTATCAGGTGTCAGTGACAGTGGAACAGAGCAGGTAGAGATAAAGAGGATGATCGTAGTTATAATGTTGTTTAGTTCATGTAGAGAAGTTTACCCTCTGAATCTGCCCCGTCCTCCACTGGTCTCATTTTCCAAAGGTTTGTTTCACTTTGTGCTGTTTTTAATTTCCTGTTGTTTTTTAGTTGAACTGTTTGCTCTGAAGTGTCTTCTGTCTTCTGCGTCATTTTAAATGATTTTTCATTCTGTTTCAGCAGTGAATCATTGTTCAGATTAACAAACTTCATCTGAATTTCTGATGCAGATTATAAAGTTTCCAGACATTAACAGTGATTCATGTTTGATCACAGAAATGTTGTGTTTTCATTCAGTCACCATCGGCTGATTCTGATCTTAAACTGAAAGTATCTCTGAATATGAAGGAACAGACTTTTTCAGAAAGACAAGTCACCGTGCTCTCTGTCATCTGCTGTGCTCTTATTACTGTTAAATAGATTTCAGTTAATAAAGCTAAAACCTCCATGTGTTGGTGTATTTCTAAGTCGTTGTCTCTAAACGTCGTCCGCTCTCTGTTCTCTGGGGAACACTGATGTTTTCTTCTGCTCTACAAACACAGATGAGTCCTGATGTGTCGGCCGTCCCTCACAGCACCGCCTCTGAACCTTTCCACCATATTTTCCTTCGTGACTTATTGAACAGGCTGGTCAGCTGTATTTCCTCTGTTGCTAGTAATGGTAGTGAAAGCCATTTGTCACAACAAGTTCACCTTAGCTGGAGGGAAAACGAGGGGAAAAAGCAAGTCAAGAAATAAATGATTGCCACCTTGATCCCAGCTGGCCACCAATCTTCCCCTCAACACTTTCTGAAAAGCTGTGGCACAGACAGGCCACCGAAATCCATACATTTCAAATGAAACAGTCGCTGTTCCCTGGGATTAATACGTCTCGCCGGTAGTGATACAGGAAAGCTTGATGTACCTGTCAGAAAAATAAACGACAGAGAAAAGAAACACAAGTTTGAAATTATCTTTGAGTGCAGCAAGCTGTGCTCAGCTGCCTGAGGACCTGATCTCTGTGAGACTGGAGGAAAATTAATCCCAGTCTGTGTTTATAGCTCTGCTGTTCACAAGCTACTGGGGAGGCCACTTAAAATGGATTTCAGTCAGGAATTTAAAGAGTATTCTTGTGATAAAGACGCCTACAGTCAGGAAATATTCTCATCACAGGATGCTGACAGACTGACGTCACTGCTAAAACCAGCAGGACCTGAAATAAGTAAAAATAATGAGCTGTGGTCTCTGGAGTCGGTCAGAAGTTACTGCACGTCACACTGAGAGAGAGGGTCTGATTACATCTGTTACAATCTGCTAATGTAGAGAAAGTTAACGTGGAAACCAGTGTAAGAACACGTGGTGGTGGTGTTGTGTTGTTGTGTTGTGTTGGTGTGTTGTTGTTGTTGTTGTTGTTGTTGTGTTGTGTTGTGTTGTGTTGTGTGTTGTGTTGGTGTGTTGTTGTTGTTGTTGTTGTTGTTGTTGTGTTGTGTTGTGTTGTGTTGTGGTTGTTGTTGTTGTTGTTGTGTTGTTGTTGTTGGTGTGGTGTGTTGGTGTGTTGTTGTTGTTGTTGTTGTTGTTGTGTTGTGTTGGTGTGTTGTTGTTGTTGTTGTGTTGTGTTGGTCTGTTGTTGTGTTGTTGTTGTTGTGTTGTTGTTGTGTTGTTGTGTGTTGTTGTTGTTGTTGTTGTTGTTGTTGTGTTGTGTTGGTGTGTTGTTGTTGTTGTTGTGTTGTGTTGGTGTGTTGTTGTGTTGTTGTTGTTGTGTTGTTGTTGTTGTTGTTGTGTTGTTGTGTTGTGTTGTGTTGGTGTGTTGTGTTGTTGTGTTGTTGTTGTTGTGTTGGTGTGTTGTGTGTTGTGTTGTTGTTGTTGTTGTGTTGGTGTGTTGTTGTTGTTGTTGTTGCGTTCAGTGTAGCAGTAGCTACAAAGTCAAAGTGAAACTAAGCTCTGACGTCCATGGAGAGGAAACATCAGACCTGTGAAGAGCGATGAGGAGGATGAACCTTCCTCTGTAAATTACCTCTTCTTCTTCTGTGGTGGTTTAATGGCAGTGACAGCAGAGTCAGCTCCACCAGCAGCAGAGGAGGGAAACAGGACTTGACATTTTGACCGAAGTCTGACGAGAGCAGAGTCAGGTGTCAGGTGAAACTCTGTCATACTGTAGAAATGGAACAGATACAACAGATCACAGAGAGACCATGGAGCACTATACTGACTGAACTTTGTTAGGAAAAACAAAGGTGGGTTTATGAGCCATCTGATGAATGTTATACTCCACATACGCAGAGAGCCTGTTTCCATCTGTTGGATCACATCGTGTTCAGATCTTAGGTGAAAACGTGCCGATATCCATACATCATCATTCCTGCTCTGACCTCTGACCTCTGACCTCTGAACACCACTGACCTCTCCTCTCATCAGAGGTTACAGACGGTTCACGTCCCTTAACACCACCATCTAACCTTAATCAGAGAGCTGTAGTTGTCTGAACCGCAGACGGGTTTCTGGATGTGAACCTGGACTCTGGATGTGAATCTGGTCTCTGGATGTGAACCTGGTCTCTGGATGTGAACCTGGACTCTGGATGTGAATCTGGTCTCTGGATGTGAACCTGGACTCTGGATGTGAACCTGGTCTCTGGATGTGAACCTGGACTCTAGATGTGAACCTGGACTCTGGATGTGAATCTGGACTCTGGATGTGAACCTGGACTCTGGATGTGAACCTGGACTCTGGATGTGAATCTGGACTCTGGATGTGAATCTGGTTTCTGGATGTGAATCTGGTTTCTGGATGTGAACCTGGACTCTAGATGTGAACCTGGACTCTGGATGTGAACCTGGACTCTAGATGTGAACCTGGACTCTGGATGTGAACCTGGACTCTAGATGTGAACCTGGACTCTGGATCAGCCTCCTCCTGGTGCCTCTGCTTCCTTTAATAAATGTATCTTCTCATTAAAAACACGTTTTGTGAACACGATCCGGCCCAGAGATGAAGTTTCTTATAAACCATATTTGCTGCAGCAGTTTAGTTGTGTAGAAAAGTCATTTCCAGGAGACTGAGTGTGAAGCTCTGTCCCAGGAGCAGTTTATTTTCAGAATAACAATATGTTCTGTAACTGATCTGAGAGAGAACTGAGGGATGTTAGTTAGTCTCCAGCTTTTCTCTGCAGGTGAACTATTTTTAAACCACACTGGTCTCCTGTCAGATCCCCACAGTGTTCTCACATAATCACCTCTTCTTTCTGTCTCAATCCACCTTCGTTAAACTCACTTCATGACTCAGTTTCTCTTGTTTTAATGCAGCTGACTTTGAAATCTGTTTGTTTAAAAATGTAGAAGAAAATGGAAGAAGAGGCAGCTGAAATAACTGAAGCCAAAAAGTCAAGTAAAGTCAAGTCACTCATCATCGTTGTGGTCTCTGTCGGCTCTCTGTGCAGAGGCCGATCCAAAGTGAAGAACCTGACTGACAATCAGACGCTGGAAAAATCTCAGACCACAAACCAACAGGAGCCCCCAGCCTCCACATCAGTCCCTCTAACCACCAGACACATTATGATGCCACCAACATCCACAGCAGCCAGACACTAGAAAAAGAGAGGTTTCTGAACGGTGCATGCAGGTACTTCAGTCTGGAAAAGAAAGGCGAAAGAAAACAAAGGCTGCAGAACTTCATTCAGAATCCTCCTGTTTTTAACTTTCAGCTGCTGATGAAGGAGACTGACTAATCAGAACGGGTCCAGCTCAGAGCTACTTCACTGACTCCATGGTAACACTTCCTGCTTCTTCCTCCTCATTTAGTTCTATGTTTGAAAACACAGAGTGGAACATCACACGTCTGAACTGTCTGATAAAGCAAAGGAAATTAGGGCTGCACTTATTTTCATTATCCACTGATGTGTTCATTAATCAATTCATCAATTCATCAATTAACTGTTTTGTGGATAAAATGTCAAAAAAGTCTGAGATGTTTTGTATTGTTGGACCAACAAAGACAAGCAGCGCCTTGAAAAACTGGAACCACCAACCATTATCTGATTATTATCAATCACTAACTAATCAATCTACTGATCGTTTCAGCTCTAAAGTAATGAATCAGTCTTTGATCAACAGGTTACATCAGTATTATCATACAGAAACACTGTGAGCAGGTCAGTGTGCAGACACTCAGAGGTAATCTTGTTGTAGTTCCCTGTGTTTTCTAATCATCCCAGTCAGCAGCTGCAGAAATTGTTGGCTACAACAGTGGCATTGATTTCTTCCTTTAGAGAAAACACACACAGCTTCACTTCTTTTTCTGTTTGTCTCTAAAGTCACATGTTGATAGGGAAGTGTTCAGCTCCGACGCCGCCTTCATTACAACTGCAGCCTTTTCAGTCCAGGCATGAATCTCTGGGTAATGTGAACTTAACTTTAAAGAAATTGATTTGATCATTAATGAGGCTCAAACATTAGGAGAGGGAACCTGAGTCACTGAGCTGGACTCTTGGTTTGACTGATAAAACCTTTCACACACAGTATATTCACATTCAGACACGTGTCAGACGTCTGAGCAAACATTTGTGAACTTTGCTGACGACTCTGCGCTGAGCTCTGTCCTGATTCACAAACAATGAAGTACTGTCAAAGCAAATACCGGTACTCTCCAGCTCCATCCACACCAACAGTTTTAAAACTCATCATCGAACCCAGAACCTTCGTGCTGCGATGTGACGGTGCCAAACCACTGAGACGCCCCATTGGACTCCGTTTTGTCAAAATGATCAAACAGATGAACTAACGGATAACTCCTGTAGTTTTTAACCTGGGTCTTATTTCCCATGTCAGTGATTGATATGGACAAAACTCTTTGGAATCGGTGCAGTATTGAGTGTCTGACAACATGATGATAGGATTCCTACAGAGACAGAGCTTTTTATTAAAGAGTCAGATCCTTTAATTTAACCAGAAACATCTCTATATATCACTACCAGACTCCATTGACAAAAACAGGGATTTTACTGGGAGCTGCTGGAATACCACTGCCTCCATCTGTTAGTGTGTTTGTGTTACTGTGGTGGAAGAAGTAATCAGATCATATACATAAAAGTGAAAGTACCACACAATCATTTGTGCATAAAAACATGAGAAAATAAGGCCCAGGTTCAAAAAAGAGTTTCTCTCTTTCAAGTCTGAAACCTGTCTGACCCACTGCCTTCCTCTTATATCCTGCTCACATCCCTGAACCCTGCTGAGTCTCTCACAATCAGAGGTGTGACAGCTTCAGGTTTTCATTACTCTACTGATAATTTAGGCAGAAAGGAGATGGAATCACCTCCTCCAGCACTCTGCTAAATGTTGCTCAAGGTTGATTGGGTCACGGTATTTACCATGCGGCCTCCTGAGGTGTGAAACTATGAAACTAGCATTTTCAGAGTGACACCAAACTGTGCTGCTGACATTCAGAAAACACAGCCTGAAGCACTGATGACGAACCACAGCTCAAAGAAAGACCTCACAACCACTGCTGCTCCACCAGGACTCAGTGGAAACACTCTGTCTCCTTCATTTCAATCTACAGGATGTGTTTCAGTGACTCTTAATAAGCAGCCACTTCATGAAGTGAATGAGTGGAGAGAAAACAGCTGTTTGTCTTATCAGAATCATTCTAACAAGCCTGACACGCTCAGGTGACATCTCCTCACCTTTATCTCCAGAGAAAGCTGCACCACACTAACCTGTGTTTGCTGTTACTGCTACAAACAGCTGACACCACTGAGGTTTAGAAACATGTCCTGTTTTAGTTTTACAGATGATGACGTCAGTGGATCCACCACGAGGCTGAACCAGCATATCACACCATAAATATACAACAAGTGGACCATGTACAGTCACAGTGATAATTAGAATCACAACACTAACAGCAACAATGACAGGAGTAAACCCAACAAGTCCTCCAACCTAAACAAGCACACAGGTCGCTTTGTTCCTGCCCCTCAGGTACGACCCACGAGAGTGTGCCAGTGGTTTAGACAAGTACCAGGTTCAGGAAGAAGTCCTGGATTCAGATAAAATTGCTTGTGACTGAAACAACAACTATCAGGTTCAAACAGGAACTGAAAATGGCAGAGGAGTGTAAACAGCCCAGGACTGGACTGTTTTCCTTTGGCTGCTCCGAGGATTTAAAATTGAAACACTGGGTTTGTTGTTTTATATTTATTAAATGTCCACGTGTCCTTCGACTTCATCCGTCCATCATTCTGCAGCGTCCTTCTTCTCTCTCCATCTCCTGTCTCCAGCTCTTTATTTCTCCACATCTTTTTTCCTCTTTCAGTCCTTCTTGTCGCTCTCTTCCCTCCCCCCTCTGGCCTCCCCCTCCTCCCTCTCCTCCCCCGTCCTCTCAGTGTGTTGCCCAGACACAGTAATGGGACAGTCTCAGTGGATCAATGACTTGGAGGAGAGAAACAGAGCAGAGGCAGACAAAGACAGAAGAGGTTTTCAGGAAAGACTCTTAATCTCAACTACAGGCCAAGGACAGCCTGCAGGAGGGAGGAGAGAGGGAGCAACAGGGAGGTGAAGGAGGGATGGAGGGGAGGAGGAAGGAGAAGTAAAGGACAAATAGAAAAGCTGCATTTCTTTCTCACTTCAGTTTACTTTCTTTTCCTACATTTTAAAGCCAAACCTGTAGCTCTGCCCGTTAGAGATGATGTGTATATACGACTGATGTCCCAGGTGCTCACGGGAAATATACTCACTGCCTGGACGTCAAACGTCTGTGAGTCTGGAGAGCTGTTAGATTCAGGCCACAGATGCACTTTGGGTCATGTTAGGGAAAAATGATGGTTTCAGTTCAATGTTAAAAACCAGTCTTTAAGGAGGACTCTCTGAACCTGGCTCTGATTTTCATGTCTCTGGGTGTAAATGACTGACAGGGACAGAAATCTTTGGGATCAGTGCAGTATTGATCAAGAACAGTGACCAGCCACCATCAGCTGCTGCAGTGTCATCCACTGTCCACTGAGCACCTTCGTTATTATTTGGACTGATCAAATAAGACCAACAAAGGTCACCACAGAGCTGCAGGATCTGACAGCTGTGATCCTGTTGTGATCCAGGTGTGATCCTGCTGTGATCCAGGTGTGATCCAGCTGTGATCCAGGTGTGATCCAGCTGTGATCCAGGTGTGATCCTGCTGTGATCCAGGTGTGATCCAGCTGTGATCCTGTTGTGATCCAGGTGTGGTCCTGCTGTGATCCAGGTGTGATCCAGCTGTTCCAGCTGTGATCCAGCTGTGATCCAGGTGTGATCCTGCTGTGATCCTGCTGTGATCCAGGTGTGATCCAGTCAGTCAGAGGATTCTTCTGTCCTCGTGTCTCCACTGGGACGAACTGAGATCCAAGGAAGAGACTGGGACGTCCATTTGATACTCCGTCAGCAGACCTCCTCCTCTGCTCCTGTTATAACTACCATGACTGTGGTTTGTCTTGGAGGACAGTCAACACCTGAACACAATCTTTTTATTCTTTATTCCTCCTTCTATCAGTCCGTTTTGTTGAACTTTCTCCTGCCAATTACAAATCTCAACAAGTGAGACAAGAAGAATGAGGGAACTGCAGAGGGAGAGTGACAAAGAGGAGAAGATACAGTGTGATGGGAGGATGAAGAGATGAAGAGAGAGACTCAGGATCTTGTGTTGAGCTGAGACAGAATCACTTCAGATAGATGTTTCGGTCGATGAGGTCTGCAGTGCCTCACAGCGGTTCCTGAACAAGAATCCTCCATAATAGGCACCAAAGGGAGAAGCATCAGCCAACACACACACACACTGACACACACACACACACACTCTCACGGCCATGTTGGCACCAATCACCCAGCACCCACAGACGGATAGTTATCAGGTCCTCCTCGTATCGATTCCTCTTCCAGAGGTATTTACGGTGAGAAAAAGAAATACAGTTATTGTCCACGGGGCAGCAGGCGTATTTATCTCCTTTAACTGACCCGCGGTTCTTTTTAACCGATTCAGTGCTGGGACGGCTCATCACAGATGTCAGGGGAGGGTGGAGGGTGGAGGGTGGAGGGTGGAGGGTGGAGTCCTGGGGGAGCTGGATTTTATAGAGAGAGAGCTAATGATCCGTCCACTGATGGTGGGAGGCCTCGCTAAGAGACCGGTCGATGTGAAGAGTGAGTCGCCTCGAGCCAGAGCTGCAGCCGAGGCTCAACAGGCTGAGCATCAGGACTGACTGACTGACTGACTGACTGACTGACTGACTGAGAGGAGAGAGGGCGGTCACACCTGTTATAGTCACAGTTCAAATCACCACCTGCCTGGTTCACCTGAGACTAACTAAGCAGCTTATTCTTCTTGTTAAGTGACATCTAGTGGCCGTAGTTATTAAACGTGACAGGAGGAGGTTGGGTTGGATGTTTGGGTCAATAAGACACAGGACTCTGACACAAGAGACATAAGTTCAGTTCCTGTTTGAACCTGAGAGTTAATGTTGTTTCTTTCACAAGCAATTTTCAAACCACCTTTTCCTAAACCTAACCACCTGCACTGTCTGAATCCATGCTGAACTAACACTGACGGTGAAGATGTAGTTATTTACAGTCCTGAATCACAAACTACTGATTTACCAACCTTATCCTAAGGATGATGGTTTAATCTGGACGCTCTGTTCGTGTGAGACTGCACAGTTCAGACCACATTGAGTCATTCTGCTCTGTGAACTTCACTCTCACACTGAGAGCTGCTGTTGAACTACACTTTTATTTACTGTGTGAACACTGATTATTTCTGTATAAATATTCTTTGTCTCTGACCACAGCAAACTGACAAACCCTGCAGCTGGTTCCAGAGTTATTAAATCATCCACACACACACAGAGACAAACAGTTCTACAACATGGTTCATAGTGAATGAGTGAGTGAACAGAGGTAAAACATCCACACAAACTACAGACGAGCCTTGTTAACAATCTGCTTATAAAACATCCAGATGGAGATGAATGTAGATGATTACAGACTGACAGAGAGTAAATACAGAGGAACTGAAATTCCTACGACATGTGAACACATCTACCAGGTTTACAGGTGGAGGCTGAGCAGCAGAGCAGGTGTCTACACCTTCATACCTGTCTGACACCTGTCTGACATGTGGATCCATCTGAAGCAGACTCAGCTGACGGACAGAGAGGAGCTCTGCTGCTCCTCCTGCAGAGGATCAATGAGCTGACACACAACTTATCTGCACTGTCAGACCTGTGTCTGACACACACACACACACACACGTTTGATTTTTCAGATTTTGCTCTCAGGTTTAAATTTATCTGATTAATTTCTCTCTGATTAAATTAGTCGAATCATTTTAAATGATTTCACGTGCTCTGATTTCCTCTTGTACTGAGAGCACTTTGTTCTTGACGTGTGCTGCAGAAAGAGAATTATTCATATTAATATTTAGTCGTCTGCTCTGTTGTCAGTGTGAGGCTTATTATTCATCCTGAGCTAATTAAACTAGCCTAACCTTTACCACAGGTGTGATCACTCCATCATGATTGAACCAAAACAGTCACTTGACACACGCAGCTCTAGATGATAAAATAGGTGTTAATGTGTAATGTTTAATATAATAAATGTACAGTTTGATCCTGACTTCACACAGAACATTAACTTTGATTGATTTTTTGGGTTCAGTCTTCCTGTATGACGATATGAGACTGTGGACGTTTGTATCTGGTTTCAGAATCATTACAGTATTATTCGTCTGACAGTGTTCACTGATCATCTGTAGAAAATTCAGATTTCTGGAAACAAAACAGCAGCTGAATTCATCTGTCTATACTCAGTGACTGGATGTTAAAGTTAAGGTGGTTCTGTTGACTTTCTAACTTTATGAGCAGATACTTTCTAACACAGGTGGTCACACTGTGTGCTGATGATTCATGCCAGTCACTTCACACTGTCTGTGTAGAGAATAAACTGGACTTTAGTTTGGTAAATGTTAAATATATGTAAAGTGTGAGCTGTGATTGTAAAGCCTCTGCTCTCTTCAGTCATGGACTCCACACACACACACAGCCTCCATCTGAGACAATCAACAGACCTCATCATGTGTTAGAGCACTGATTCATCAGCTGGTTATTTTCACTGATTGTAAAATGTCAGAAAACAGTGAACAACAGCTCAAAGTGACGTCTTCAGGTCACAGATATTCACTCACTGTGACATCAAACTGAGACAAAATGAAAATCTAGAACCAGGAAAAAAATTACTTAAAAATGATAAACTGATCCTTCTGATCATCTAATTATTTCAGCTCTAATGAGTATTTCATTCAAGTCTGTCTCTGTTAATGTTTCTAATCTGCAGCAGTAAATATGTTGGTTCATTAATAAATCTGAAACTGAACCAATCAGTGAACTGATCACTGATGAATTTCACTTGTTTTCCACTGGAACATGTTGCTGTATCATGTCTGCTGGTGGAGGATAATTATTATGATTCATCACATCCAGATGTTGTAGAGGAGATGGATAAATTCATTATTCTGATGTTAAATTTGAGTTGGACTTGTTGGACGTAGTACACGGCTTTATAAGAGAAGAAGAAGAGAAAATAAACTGACAGCTGATTTTTATTATTTGGATAAAAACATTTTGTTTTTCATTACAACTTCATTTAGTAACAAAGAGTTTAATAATATGTGATTAGTAATAAGTAGTTTAATAATAAATAGAATAGTAACATATAGTTTAGTCAGATATTATTTAGTAATATATAATTTACAGTTTAGTAATCTACAGACAGAGTTGGTGTGTTTGTGTACAGTGCGGAAGAAATGGCCACACACACACACACACACACACAGCTTCAGTCTGTAACATGTGCAGAACAAACCTCCAGGTAAAGCCAGTATATGAGGAATCTTTATTCATCAAGCTCACAGTTCAGATCAATCAGGATGATTGACAAACTGACCACCCAGCTACCAGTCAATACAGGCCCCCACTGTGGGCTCTGCTGCTCTGTAAGATGAGATGAAAATGAAGTCTCAGGGCTTCGTGTTCTGCTGAGAAAACGCTGAGGGGGCGTCAGTGATTTGAGGTGGAACAGAGGGCTTCTCAATAACAGCCACAGGATCATATCTGAAATCGATCACACCTCTGGAACGTACCTGGATCCCATTAAAGAAACCTCCAGGTCTCTATTGTGTGTGTGTGTGTGTGTGTGTGTGTGTGATGTTTCTGACCTGAGGGCACGATGAGCATCAGAACATAGAAACCAGTGCAGCATATCCTGTTATCTGTTCTATTGTTTCTATTGTTATGTTTGCTTCTAAAATCTGCTGCAGAAAATGTGTTTTCAGTTTTCACACACACACACACACACAGACACACACAGTGAACCCATGTTCAGTCAGTAACACTGCAGACTGTGTGTAGTCAAACTGTCTCCACAGACCTGGTTTCATTGAACAGACAGACTGGACTGATCACACACAGAACCAATGATGGACTTTCATACAGCTAAACACCAATGACCAACGTTAGCAACGTTAGCATGTGAGCAGAAGTAGCATGTAAACACAGACAGTTCAGCTGTAACATCACTCAGTATCTAACTCTTAATGAATGAATGGGACAAATATATATGATATTAAATCTGTGATATAAACACAAACTCATAACTGGAGCGATCACTGGAGTTAAATGGTAACGTACAGCACTTTTCTAACCAGACCAGTCAGGACTTTACTCCCTCATTGTTCACTCAGATACTTATTTAACTCGTCTTCTGCCATTCAAATAATTAGTTAATGTTATGTTGTAAATGTCACATGTTCATCTCCACCCACAAACAACACATTGTCACTGTTAACAAGAAGAAGAAGAAGAGCGGTCCGATACCAGCAGCTGAGCTCTCAGTGATCAGCTCCTGGTGTTTCACTGTGACACTGAAGGAAAGTTAACAACAGGGGGAAGTTCTGCAGCCTCTGTTTCCTCTGAGCTTTTATTCTGAAAGGACGTCAGAGATCATGATATCCTGGGTCAGATCTACAGATGTTCACACAGTTCATTAAACAGCCATAAACACACAGTGACAGACGTCTGATCTTAAAACCAGGTTCATCCTCCACCTTATTAACCGCAGGTCTCTGGTCAGATCACTGCAGCTGATCAGGAGGTTCATGAACATTTTCCACCTGATACTGAGAATAAACTCACACAGTTACATGGTGTTTGTTTCACTCAAGATGAAGACAAAGGTTGTTTTGTCTTCACCTGTTCCAGTGTCCACAGGTTTTAAAACCACAGTCTGAAAAGCTCAGTCCTCCTCTTCTCCATGATTACCTCTGGTTTTCTCTCTGTCCTTTAATCATCAGATTCACTGTCAGAGCTGAGACCTTTAAGCACATTAGTGCCCAGGCTGTGCTTCTCTCTCTCTCTCTCTTCTACTGTCTCTTACTGCAGGGTTCTGCCTCCAGAGCTGGAGAGTCTCCTGCTGCTCCCACGATCCAGCTCAACCCATGATACGACAATAATTAAACATTTATTAGTGTTAGTGATAGTGTTAGTGCTAATAATGTTTATTATTATTATTATTGCTACTACTACTATTTACTTTTTGACTTAGTCTGTGTATCTGCAATGTTGTCTTTCTCCTACCCCATTACCCCCCCCCCCCCCCTCTCTCTCTGTCTAAACCCAACCAGTTGAGGCAGATGGCCGCGCACCCTGAGTCTGGTTCTGCTCGAGGTTTCTGCCTCTTAAAAGGAAGTTTTTCCTTGCCACAGTCTCCTAGTGCTTGCTCATGGTGGATCTGTTGGGTTCTCTCTGTAAATTTTATAAGATAAAGAGTACGGTCTAGACCTGCTCTATATGTACAGTGCCTCGAGATAACTTCTGTTGTGAATTGGCGCTATATAAATAAAATTTGACTTGACTTGACTTGACCTTTACAGCTGCTTCACTCTTCCTCTGTCATTATGTGACGTCCTCTCACAGTACAGATCAATCCTCACACTGAATCTCCACACTGAACGAGCTCTTACCCTGTGTAGAATCACAGTGTGACTCTGAGGACGAGACGCTCGAAACATGTTGTAGACTTTATTCTATCAGCGACTGAAACAGAGAATAAGCACTGAGGTCTGAGTCAGACGATGATGCACGGCGCTTTCAAACATCCCATAATTACCCACATCCCTTAAATAAGAAAAATAGTGAGAGAACATGTTACTGATTCAGTCTGATGTGAAAACACTGCAGAGAAAGTTGATTGCAGTGAAGATTGAGTGGACCTCCTGGGAACGCTCAATCACTGCTCTTATTTCCTTACTGACATGAAGAATGTGTGTGTGTGTGTGTGTGTGTGTGTGTGTGTGTGAGAGAGCAGGAAGTTTGATTTGTCATCAACAGCGTCGCCTCCTCAACATGAAAACATCAGTGAAACATCACAGATTTATAAACAGAAGGAGAAACACTGAGAAACACTGAGAGACAATGTTACAGTCCACTGGTCTGAAACCCACAGACCACACTGACCTGGACTCAGTCAGACCTGGACTCAGTCAGACCTGAGGGTCATGTTGATGTGATTCAGTGAGGATATCATGATCTCAGATGTCTCAGCCAATCAGCTGCAGGTTATTAACGTGTGAATTCTTCAGTTAGGGACTAAAATGTAATGTGTGAGGTCACAGTGACCTTTGACCTTTGACAACCAAAACAGAAAAGGACACACACAAACAGCCAACCCTGACACAGTATTCAGAGTCATTACCTGCTCCCACAACCAGAGTCTCACTTTGTATGCACAAAGGTTTCAGCTCTCAGAGTCCTCCAAACAGAATCAGAGTGAGACCTCTCGCTCAGAAGACGTCTTTGTCGTTACCTGTTGAACGTTGGACCTCAACGTTTCTGTTCATATCAATATTATTATATTATACAACTAACACAGTGAAGACTCAATTTCTCAGTTACTCAGTACTCAGTTACTCAGACCAGTCTACTGATGGAATAAAAACATCTCAGCTGCAGCTTCAAACAAATCAAACCGTCTCTGTCTGTTTTCACTCCCTCTGCTGACCCTGACCAACTGATGACCCACAATGCCCCTCTCCTCCCCCCTCCTCCCCCCTCACCCCCCCTCCACTGTCTCAGTCTGTGTTTCCCTCCTCTTCCCTACCTCTCCTCTCTTGTGTTGAGTGCTCCTTCATCAGACTGAGAGGTTAATCACAGCCTGCTACACTCACCACAAACACACCTGCATACACACACACACACACACACACAGTATGTAATTATGATGCTGCCACGTCCAAGGCTGAGGTGAGTGACTGATGGCAGCACAAACACTGGACACACACAGACGATGGAGGAAACGTGACTCAACCTAAAACAGGATGAGGATCAGTTCACAGGTATCAGGTCAGAAACTACAGGACGTCTCTGAGTTCCTGTCTGCACGTCATGAACCTCCTGCTGCTCCTGTTTCCTGATACACCTGAGAACTCTCAGCAGACACACACACAGATCTCAGATCAGCATCAGGAGCCTTTTTAAAGTCCTTTACTTTTAGATTCACTGCTCCACAGTCAGCTGACACCTGGAGTCAGTCAGCTGACACAAACAGCGAATCAGACGATGTTTCACTTTGATTATTTCACTAACTGCAGATTATTTCTATCAGAATAATTTCAGCTCTGATTAAAACCAAAGATGAAATATTTCCAACCACAACTCAACAGCCGAGCAGGTCCAGACCACACTGCACCACAAAGCAACACAACACAGACACACACAGTCAGGGCTCATCACATCACACACAACCAGATACACAACCAGCAACACAACCAGCAACACAACCAGATACACAACCAGCAACACAACACAACCAGCAACACAACCAACAACACAACCAGCAACACAACCAGATACACAACCAACAACACAACCAGCAACACAACCAGATACACAACACAACCAGCAACACAACCGGCAGCAGAGCACTCAGGTGTGTTGGACTCACCTGCAGAGGTTGATGTCCTCAGTCCTCCAGGTCCTGGTCCAGTTCACTTCCTGTTCTCAGTCATTTAAAGTCACATGACTTCATCTCTGATTCATCTGGAAACTCGGAGTCTCTGTTTGTTCCAGTCTCAAATCAACAGGCAACAACTGATCCTGATCCTGATCCTGATCCTGATCCTCCTTCTCCTCCTTCTCCTTCTTCTTCTTCTTCATTGTGATAGGTCAGACTCCTCTGGGTGTCTTACTGCCCTCTGGAGGATAAAGATCTAATTACACCACACTGCATGTTGTTGGATACACTCAGTGACCACATGTTCAGTCTAATGCAGATCAGTTCATTCAGTTGTGTTCAGTGTAAATTGAAATATTAGGTCAGAGGTGGTGATGTTACACTGAGAAGTGTTTCTATTTTTCTGTCCACCCTGGTTCCATACATGTGAGAGCAGTGTAGTCCAAAGGCATCAGTGGACACTGAGACCAGATGAAAATATCATGTCATGATTATTCTGGTCAAAATAACTGTGATATATGATATTATCATGATAATCCTGAAACTCACTGAAATCACTTCACATTATATTTTACTGCGTCACACAGAGGAAAATAAATAGAACAGGCTGCGGCAAATGACAAGATTGATTTACTGACTAATTAAATCAATTCTAATTGACATGAACTGTTCATTATGGGCTGTGGTCAAAGTAAAACTGTAGTAAACTGCAGCTCTGCGCTCACACACCGGAGCTACTTCCTGTTAGCTACAGAGCTAATATTAGCTGGCTAATGTTAGCTGGCTAATGTTAGCCTAATTCACCGGTAACAGCATCAAAACGTAACAAACGTCCAGATAACGTCAGTGTTGGTGTAACTGACCCAACACTGTACGTTCAGTAACTGAAAGTAACGTTAGTTCGTTTTACCTGCGGTCATTTGTTCTGAATCAGTGTGACTTTGTTTGACTGTATGTAAACAGATGCAGCGCCCCCTGCTGGTGGTTCAGTATGAATCACTCTGTGAGTCAGGTCTACGTTAGATGAATCTGCTGGTTTGATCGTGTTTGTCAGGATAATTTCACCTCCACAGACGGATCCATCTCACTCCTTTAAAGCTGATCTGAGAGCAGTTTAACTCAATGAAACAGATCCATGTTGGTGTCACTGTCACAGAGAGGAACAGAGTTTCACCACTGAAAGATCACCACCAGGAAACGTGATTATTTCATCAAACATTCTGCTAACCTTAGCATTAGCAACATGGCTGCTGCTATCAGCCCGGTTACTGTCAAACACACTAACAGATGGAGGCAGTGGTTTTCCAGCAGCTCCTGTGTTAAATTGTGTAAATTTCCCCATTGAGGGACTAATAAAGGATTATTTTATCTTAAATCCCTGTTTTTGCCAATGGAGTCTGGTAGTGATATATAGAGATGTTTTCGGTTAAACTAAAAGGATCTTCCTCTTTAATAAAAAGCTCTGTCTCTGTAGGAATCCTATCATCATGTTGTCAAAGATCATTTTAATTTAACCAGGTGACAGCTGTTATATCACTACCAGAATCCACTGAGAAAAACGGATTTTAGTGGGAGCTGCTGGAATACCACTGCCTCCATCTGTTAACCTGTTTGTGGTTACTGTGTGGTACTTTGGTGGTGGAAGTAATCAGATACTTTGGTAAAAGTACCACACGGTAACACAAACTACCTGTGATGGAGGCAGTGTGTTCAACGCTCACTAAAACTGTTTTGTCAATGGAGTCTGGTACTGATATATAGTGATGTTTCTGGTTAAACTAAAAGGATCTGACTCTTTAATAAAACAGATCTAAATGATGTTCACTAACATGTTTATGGGCTAAACTTACAGGCTCCTGGTTCACTGGCCCAGTCAGAGCAGATCTACATCAGACCAGATCTACATCAGAGCGTGTCACAGAGATGGAAAAATTGAAATAATCAATAAAAGTGGAGGAGCAGAGTCCAGCTGATCAGATAATCAGGACACACACACACACACACACACCTTCTCCTGTAGCTGCAGGATGATTGGTTGACTTTTTGAGCTCTGATTTGCTGCAGAGTTTAACACACCAAGGTCACGCCTGCAGCCAATCCGTGTGTGTGTGTGTGTGTGTGTGTCTTTCTATCTACCTCATTACATCAGTGGCCTTGGAGAACCTAATCAGGATTCAGAGCTGAAAATGAATCACAAACACACACAGACCAAACACAAACAACACACACACACTTAATCCTGTCACTGTGTGTGTGTGTCCTCTTCTAAACAGAATGAAATGAACTGTCAATATGTGATTTTAAGGTGCTCAGAGGAGGAAGGAATGCAAAAATGAAAACACATAAACCTCTGTGACACACACACACACACACAGTGTGATCCACCTGATCAGGATCATGAGGTGACAGATGTGTTGATTGGACACAAACACACATGAAAACACAACTAACAATCCACACTCTTCACATCTGCACACACACACACACACACTGTGTCTGTGATAAATCCTGCCTCAGTGCAGCACCACAGCTCCCCCTGGTGTCAGAGCAGAGAACAGCCGTGGTTGGTTGTTTGTTGGTGGTGTTTTGTGTCTGTGTTCACTCAGATGATCAGTCAGGTTTGTTCAGATATCTCTTCTACTGTTGATTTACACAGTTAAATACAGTGTGAAGAACGACTGCGTTCATCAGCAGCTGAGAAAACCACGTCAGTGAGGAGGAGGAAACATGAAGGTGTACAGTGGAGGACAGGACGGAGGCTGGAGGAAAACATCTGTGTGATGAGGTCTCAGTGTCAGAGCTGTATCTCAATCAGAGGCTGCTTCATCTCAGCTCTGCGACACAGGAGGAGGTGATGGAGGCCAGAGATGGAGGAGAGGAACCTGTGAGGTAAATGTGGAGCAGATAAACTCCTCCTGAACTGTGGTGGAGTTTTAAACAAGTAATTTCACATTCTCACTGACAGTTTCCTGTAATCCTCAGTCACATCATCAGGTATAATAAACCGGTCAGTTCAGCAGGTCTCAGATCAGCCATCCAGCCCAGGTGTTGTTCAGTTACAGTCCAGCAGGGGGCAGCAGCTCTCAGTCAGACTGTGATTAAGCTGGAGATGAACTGGAGTCAGCTGATGGTGTGAGAGCAGCTTCAGGACACCAGGGGGCGACACAGTCCTGTTATATCACACAAACCAACAACTCACAGCTCCTGTTTGATCAAAGTCAAATCTCTTTCATTTTGTTAAACTGTGAACAAAACAATATAATAAACAATAAATCAAACATAAAGAAATGAAATGAAGTTTTTAATAAATGTTTAATATGCTGGGAGATTAAGTGGAGACCTCTGAATGTTTCATTCATCAGTTTCCTCTGAGGCTCATGAGGGAGTCAGAAACTTCTTTGAATGATAATTCAGCATACTTCTTCTTCCTGATTCTGCAGAATATAAAACACTGTTACTGAATGACGCCTGAGACAAATGAGTTCCTGGAAATCCAATGAATCAGAGACTGGACTTTTAGTCCCGAAGAAACTGACTGTTTCAGAAACTAAATTAATAAGAGGCAGCTACAGCTTTAAAGTTGGTGTCAGGAATTTCAAACTCAGCATCATCTAAAGAGTCTATGCACACAGAGTAACATGTAAACATCAGACCTGAGAACTGAGGTGGTAGAAATCAGTTGAACATGAAACCAAGAGGACACAGAGGAGAGAGAGAGCTATGAGCCTGGACCTGGAAACCTCAGCAGTGTCTAGTTTTTATTAAATCTACAAAGCTGTAATCTAGAGAGCCGCAAGACTGGAGATGTTGCAGGACCTGATCCATCTGAAGCCTTCTGAAATCAGCTCTGGTTTGTATCAGTAGTCTGATCCAGGTAGGATCATTAGACCTGATCCCAGCTACAGTGGACCTGCACAGACAGAGAGAAGACTTCAACTGTTAACAAGCAGAAGAGCAGCAGTGTATTAATCAGAACAGATGCAAAGTGGTTTTCAGCTCCTGCAGCAGGGAAACGTCCTGTCAACTGTTCAGGAAGCAGAGACGAAGACAGACTGAGTTTCTGCTCTGAGCTAAAACTGCCTCTCTTTACTCTGCAGGTAGAAAACAAAAGTCCTCAACTGTTTTTCTCCTCACAGACAAACTGTAGTTTTTACTGTACATTCACAGTGTCAGTGCTGAGCCACAGTTCAGTCCTCTGAGTGTTCAGGTGCAGGAGCTGCAGCAGGAAGGTAGATCAGAGTGTCGTCTGCATAGAGACGAATGTTTTAAATGTGAGAAACAGCAGAACTGACACCTGAAGCTAAACACAGATAATGTAAAGGAATGAGACACACACACACACACACACAGTTGCTGCTGACACAGTTAAACACATGAGGTCTGAATGTGTTTACAGCTTCAAGCTTCTGTGGACGACGGCAACTTTCTGTCTTTGCTCTGTCTTTCTCAGTGACCCATTTATTCTGTCCACACACACACACACACACACACACACACACACACACACACACACACACACACACACACACAGCAGGCTGCCATTAGTGGACAGGTCATGTGCTTTTCTGCTTCTTCATCGATCAGGGGAAAAAAGAGAAGCTCCTGTTCCACTATAAATACACTCAGTGCTATCAGTGCCCTTGTGCTGTTCTCCTCCATCTTCACCCCCTCCTCCTCCCCCTGCTCTGCCGCCTCCTCCTCCACCTCCTCTGCTTTCTCCAGTTATTTCTGTCTCGATCTATAAACTCTGTCCACTCAGCCTGGTGTCAGGTTGCTGGACAGACCGACAGGTGACACACACACAAACACACACAGGCAGTGACATGTTGGATATCTGTCAGTTGCTGTTAAACCTGCTGAGGTCAACATTTAACACGACGACAGAGTGAATGTCACGACAACATTCACTCTGTCCTCTTTTCTATTTCAAGGTTCAGCTTTATTGTCGTTATTAAACAGAGCTGAAGATCTGCACGCACAGTCTGTAACACAAGTCTAACCAACTGAATATGAAGAGATAGTACTGAGATAGTATTTCCTGTGTACATATTTTTCCTGTCTGCAGCTTCTCTGGATGACTGCCGCCACCTTTCCTGCTTTTGTTCGGCTTCTTCATGTTTTCACCTCTTCAACGACGAGGGTTCACACTCTGCTGCTTTGTCTCATGCTTCATAATAAGTGTGAAAATATTTCTTCTCAAACGTATTGCGACAGTTAACTGACAACCACTCGCTCCTTTCTACCTCTCATCTTCCTCGTCTTCCATATACAACCTGTGATGTCAATGTAAAAAATGTGAAAGACCTTATATTGAGCCACTGTTTGATTCAGTTTGTCCATTCTGGGCCACTGTAGAAACATGGCAGACTCCACATCAGAGGACAGAGTCTCTGTGTAGATATAAACTGCTCAATCTGAATGAGCAAAGAGACAACGATTATTAGTTTAGGTGATTACACACTATTAAGAAGATACTTTTGTATTCTATATTACATTTCTGCCAACAGATCCCGGAAATGGACCTTTAATTTCTGTCCATCTATGTTCAAAGTGGCTTTACTGTTGGTTCTGCTGTCAGAGAAGTCAGTTTAATTTATACAGAAGTAATCTCAGGGCACTTATATATTCCCCAAGACCCAAAAAAACCTCGTTAAGAGGCAGAAACCTCGAACAGAACCGGACTCAGGGAGGCAGGAGGTGATTTGTGATTCTGCAGATCCAGAGACAGAAACACCTGCAGAGAGAGAGAGAGGAGCTCAGTGCATCATGGAAAGATAAGTAGGTTCAGGTTCAGGTCTGATCCGGCTCGAACTATAAACTTCATCAAAGAGGAAAGTTTGAAGTCTTCTCTTTAAAGAACAGAGGGTGTTTGTGCCTCCACAGCGGAGGAGTCTGATGATACTGAATCAGAACCACAAGCAACAAATGCATGAACCAGTTCTTCTGCAAAAATACAGTGAGTTCCTCCACTGTTCATTTTGTAAAGGTCACCACCAGGAAACAGTCGATGAATCATCCGTTTGTGTCTGCTAGTGTTAGCGTTAGCGTTAGCAACATGGCTCCTCCTCCCACAGGAAGAAACTACTGTGAGAATCCCAGTGTGCTCTCAGAGTAAAACACCTGGTTGTATTCATAAAGCAGGTTTGTTACTCACTGATCCAGGTCAGGTCTGAACCCTATCAGGTCCTGGATCTCTCTGGGTCAAAGCTGTGAAGTTAATCTCAGAGGAAAAGTCCAGGTCTGAATCGAGAAAACTAAATCAAACAGACAGAAATTAGAAAGAAAGACAACATGCATACACCAACAGAGAATAATGAATAAATAAACGTACTTTCTTTCATTCCTTCTCTCTTTAATCTCTCTGTTTTCTCCCTCTCTCTCCACCAAACAGAACAGAGCAGCACACTAAGCAGACCTGTTGGTTTAGGATAAATAATTTAATGCAGTTACATCGTCAATATATGTGCACTCTCACTCACAAAGGAGAAATGGAAAGCAATAAGTCCGTCCATCCCCGACGTCCTCTGTTCCCTCCCTCGTCCCAGAAACAAGATAAATGGTTCAAACACAAACTGTGATATTGCTCAGAGCAGCAGCAGCGCTGAGGCTCCGCTCTGTGGAAACCTGCACTCACACACATGCTTTAAATACTGCAGGAAGTACCACTATCACTTCATATAGAGGAAAACACACATCTGTCAACGCTCAGTCCATCAGCCCTTTAAATTCAGACTGAAACTCCATCATCAACACACTGAAAACTCACAGGGCCTCAGCTCTTAGTATTATTATTATTACTTGTTTTCATCTCCAAAGATAATAAGAACCATAAAAATGAAAGTGACGGCTGAGTTTAAAATACATTCACTCTCATTAGAGCCAGAAATCAAATGAAAATTTTATCAGGTCAGGAGTTCATGTTAGAGAGAAAAGGGAAACAAAGAATAAATACATGGGATTCTGAACTGGTTGGAAAATTAAATGTAAAACTGTTAAACTGAAAAGTGCAAATGCAAAAACAGAGGAGAAAAATGGAAAAACAACTAATTCTCATTTCAATAATTCGTTGACTTGTTCAAATATTCCTCTTCACGTTTTAAACATTTCTATTTTCCATTGATTTGACTCGTGCAGCCGATGGACTCTGAACAAACTGAAGACTACAGGAAAAGAAATGAAGTGAATCCTCTGCTCTGTGTCCTGACGTCAACTGATGAAACACATTCCTACTGATCACAGTCAGCTCAGATCCTGTGACATTAACATGGTCTCTGTTAGAGCGAACTATCCCTTTAAGTTGGTAGAAAATGATTCCAGCTCAGAGAGGAGGCCGACGTCAGGGAGCGACACACAGGTAAAAACCACTGTGGTCACATGACTCAGGTTCAGTTTGAGGTTTGATCATGAACAGTAACAAAGTCCAGCACCAGAGGTTGGATTGAGGTTTAATCTGGACCTGACGGGAGGAGGAGCAGAGTCCGAGTCCCTTAAAGGAACAGTTTCACATCTGTGTGTCAGAAACACCAGACTGTTCCTTTAAACAGAGTCCATCAGTTCTCTATGAGACAGACTGAGTGACTGCTCTGTACAGTGTGTGTGTGTGTCTGCACAAAGGTAAAGGTGATGTATGGTACACACCCACCATCCTGTTCCTCTGTAAGGACCTGTCTGTGTGTCTGTGTGTGTGTGTGTGGTGTACCTGTGCTGACAGGTAGAGCTGAGTTGTTGTGTTAATATGACAGCGAGTTCTCACAGCCAAGGACGCTGCTGTCCTCCCAACCACTACTCTGTTCTGTGTGTGTGTGTGTGTTGTACAGAGAACACTGAGTCTCCTGCCATCTGTCTACATCATGATATTTTTTGTTGTTCAGCCCTCAGCAGACCTGTGTCAGTGTGTGTGTGTGTGTGTGTGTGTGTGTGTGTGCTGTGTTTCCACTGCAGAGGATAAAGTCAGCCTGGGTCTGAACCTGCAGAGGAAGCTGTGGAGTCATCTTCATCTTCATCAGAGCTGCTGCTTCAGGTTTAAACTGAAGCTCAGACACATGATGAGTTGTAAAACCTGTCGTGACGCAGCCTGTCCACACTAACTCACCTGAGAACACACATCATATGACAGGTGTAAACAGGAAGTAGAAACACCAGCTAACACTGAGGTCAGACTCATCCTCCATGTTACATTCACCTCTGAGAGTCGAGGCTGAAACAGGTCACGTGATCAGAGCGTGACCAATCAGGTGAAGGAAACACAGTGACTGATGATCAGGAAGTGAACGTGGGCGTCTGTGTCGTTTCTGTTTTTGTCTTTTTCTCCTGAACTCTGAAGCTTTTAGTAAAATGTGAAACAGAAAACTGAACTTCTTCTCCTCTGCCGAACAGGTGAGACGAGGCTCGTTCACCTGTGTCCAGGTGAGTCAGAGTCAGTCTCAGCTGCAGGTTAACATCTGCTGTGTCAGACAGGTGGAGACAGGACGTCCTTAGGGTCTGACACAACACAGGTTGATATCCAGAGACCAGGATGTCAAACTGTTCCAGTGGAAACAGGAAGTGGATTTCAGCGAGCTGCTGTCTGACGACAGGACTGAGCCGTGAGAGGAATCTTTGGGTTCACTGACGTCTGAGGATGAAGGTCTGAGTCTGAGTCAGTCTCACACTCTTTAAACTATTCTTGTGATCTTTACAGCTAATATGGGTCAGGTGTGTGTGAGGTGTGTGAGGTGTGTGAGGTGTGTGTGAGGTGTGTGTGTTAGGAGGAGGTGGGCTTGCTGTAGTCTTCGACCCCGGTGATGGTGGCTTTGCAGAAGAAACAGTCCTTGTTGTTCATCAGGTGCTGGTTGATACAGGCTCTGCAGAGAGACACAGGAACATCTGCTTAAAGCACAGGGACAGAGCTCTACTCAGCACCAGAGGATTCTGGGTAAATAAATGATGAGGGGGCGCAGCACCCACACCTGTCACATCTGTCACACCTGTCACATCTGTCACATCTGTCACATCTGTCACACCTGGTGGTGAGCAACATCCCCATGCAGCAACATGTTCACAACAACAGAAAAAGAACTAAAACCCTGAACCAAGAATCTTTAACTCTTTAACTCTTCACCTGCTCGACTCTGGTCAAGGTGAGAACACACCTGAACACCAGGAGCTCCAGCCTCCTGCTTCACACCTGCAGGGTCCAACTAGCACACTGATGTTCCTGGATAGTTTGTGTTGTATTAACTGTTCAGAGACCTCTGATTAGTCTGAATAAAACAACACAGGTAAACTGAGGTGTGCAGCTGCTCAAACAGTCACTGAGAACTTTTCCCCTCACGTCTTTACCTGGATTCACAACAGCAAAGTTAAAAGAGAAAAATCTGTCTCTTCCACTTTTGTCCTGAACAGCTGGAAATAAACCTCTCTGCTCAGGAACAAGAAGAAGTTAAACTGTGTTAAATATTCTGTCCTAAACACACTCAACAAACAGCAGTGGTCAGCACCCCTCTAACTTCACTGTACTTGGTACCTTCCACCAGGAACCCCCATTCTTTACACAGTGGTATGCTCCTGTTCTCCAGCTGCTCCAGGTCTAAACTCTGACAGACAGACAGACAGACAGACAGACAGACAGCAAACAGCTGACTCACACCATCACACACACACACCATCACACACACACCTACACGTACAGTACAGGTGTGTATAAATCATTTATAATGTACAGTGTGTGTGTGTGTGTGTGTGTGGACTCACTTGCAGGACTTGTGTGAGCAGGGTTTGAAGATGGCAGAGATGGAGTGAGCGTAGCAGATGGGGCAGAGGTCTTCTTCACTGGTCGGCTGAAAGACAGAAAACAGGTGATTTAAACTCACCTGCATCACCTCTGAGTCACATGATCACACTGATCCCACTCTTTCTGTAAACAGGAAGCTACAGCAGCTGCTTAGCTTAGCTTAGCTTAGCTGTTAGCCTGTCTCATGTTATTGAAATGTCTCCATCCTTCTTTACCCTTGGAGTAACCACCTCTGACTTCCCTCTTTGCATCTTTAACCCCAGTGCATCATGGGACATGTGTGTTAACACCTCAGGTGCTGAGGGAGACATTTGGCCTGAGGATGTCAACATCACCGTCACACCTGCTCCTCACACCTGCTCCTCACACCTGCTCCTCTCCTCCTCTCCTCTCCTCTCCTCCCACCTCCTCTCTTCTCCTCCTCTCCTCCTCCTCCTCCTCCTCTCCCTCCTCCTCTCCTCCCACCTCCTCTCTTCTCTCCTCTCCTCCCTCCTCTCCTCTCTCCTCCCTCCTCTCTCCTCCTCTCCTCCCACCTCCTCTCTTCTCTCCTCCTCTCCTCCTCCTCTCTCTCCTCCCTAATCTCTCTTCTCTCCTCTCTCCCTCCTCCTCTCTCCTCTCTCTCTCTCCTCTCCCTCCTCTCTCCTCCTCTCTCTCCTCCCTCCTTTCCTCTCCTCTCCTCCCTCCTCCCTCCTCCTCTCCTCCTCCTCTCTCTCTCTCCTCCTCCTCCTCCTCCTCTCCTCTCCTCTCCCTCCTCCCTCCTCCCTCCTCCTCTCCTCTCCTCTCCCCTCTCTCCCTCTCTCCTCCTCTCCTCTCCTCCCTCCTCCTCCTCTCTCTCCTCTCTCCTCCTCCTCCTCCTCCTCTCTCTCCTCTCTCCTCTCTCCTCCTCCTCCTCTCTCTCTCCTCCTCCTCCTCCCACTCTCCCTCCTCCTCTCTCCTCTCCTCTCTCCTCTCTCCCTCCTCCTCTCCTCTCCTCCCCTCCTCCTCCTCTCCTCTCCTCTCCTCTCCTCTCTCCTCCTCCTCCTCCTCCTCTCCTCTCCTCTCTCCTCCTCTCCCTCCTCACTCCTCTCCTCTCCTCCTCCTCCTCCTCCTCTCTCCTCCTCCTCTCCTCCTCCTCTCCCTCCCTCCTCCTCCTCTCCTCACTCTCCCTCCTCTCCATCACTCTCCCTCCTCCTCAGCGCCACTCTCCTCTCCTCCCTCCTCCCCTCCTCCTCTCATCTCCTCTCCCTCTCTCCTCCTCCTCCTCCTCCTCTCCTCTCTCTCCTCCCACCTCCTCCTCCCTCCTCCTCTCTCTCCTCTCCCTCTCTCCTCTCTCCTCCTCCTCCTCTCCTCTCCTCCCTCCTCCTCCTCCCCTCTCTCCTCTCCTCACCCCTCCCTCCTCCCTCCTCCTCCTCTCTCCTCTCTCCTCCTCCTCTCTCCTCTCCCTCCTCCCTCCTCCTCTCCCTCTCCCTCCCTCTCCTCCCCTCCTCCTCTCCTCTCCTCCCTCTCCCCTCCTCCCTCCTCCTCTCTCCTCTCCTCTCTCCTCTCCTCCTCCTCCTCTCCTCCCTCCTCCTCCTCCTCTCCTCTCCTCTCCACTTGTTGATGTGGAGAGTGTAAACCAGGGTTAATACCATCCCTACAGGGAGTCTGTGACTGGACCAGATCCAGATCCTGATCCTGATCCAGATCCAGATCCAGGAGAGACTGAAGCTGAGTGTCTGATTCTTCAGTGACTGACAGATTTCTCTTTGAAGCAGCTCAGAGTCTGAAAACTGAAGCCTCCTGTTCCTCCTCACATCCCACACTCTGTCTCCTCCTCTCTGCCTTCAACCCATCAACACCTGGATCTCCCCCTCCTCCAGCTCCTGCATATAAATCACCACCTCTCCTCCTCCTCCTTCTCCTCTGTGACCTTCCTCCACCCACAGTTCACTGCCTGTCAGCCTGCTGCAGAGCTGCAGCCCTCACAGGGAGAGAACGAGTTCACACTGATGGAGAGAGTTCTCCTGTGAATGAACGTCTCATTAAAAACCAGGTTACAGAATCTAAAGAATAAAATCTCAGCTGTTCCTTCTTAAAATGGATCCAGACACATCTTCTGCTGTCAGTGAATTCTCAGAATAAACTGTGATTATTCTTCACTCTGTCTTTTCTCAGAGCTGAAGCATCTTCTTCTCTCAGTTTCAGACTCAAACAATCATCATCGTTAAAACTGTGTCCAGACGTTGTTAAACCGTACAACAGAGCAGAGTCCTGCAGGAATGAGATTAGCATCACCCAATAGCGAGGCTGTAAAGGTGGACTGGTGAGTAGATGGTTTTCATGTTAACGTCCCGACAACCTCTGTAGTCTCATTTGTTTTCGTTAGCAACCGCCTTTTTAAGACACGTAAAAGCTTCAAACTTGTCAGGGTAGGATTTATTGTTTATGTGGAGAATAAAACCTGAAAATGTCTTGAGCTTGTGTTAAAACCCTGAACCTTATTTCAGACATTTAACCAGAAACACACTGACTTTGGGGACGAGGAACAGGAAGTGCTAACATGCTATGCTAACTCATTCAGCAGCTCTTATGGACCACGCCCACTGATGATGTCAGCTCACACCTCTCTCTGTGTTCGACTTTCAGGATCAGAACCAGTTTATTTCTGGTTGAAATGTTCTGAACAGGAACCAGAACAGAACCTGATCCATGATGGTAGAGGATCCATCTGTGGAAATGTGCTGCTCTGCTCCCTCCTCTCCTCTGGTGTCTCCTCCTCTCCCCTGGTGTCTCCTCCTCTCCTCTGGTGTCTCCTCTGGTGTCTCCTCCTCTCCTCTGATGTCTCCTCCTCTCATTTTCCCTCTAGTGTCTCTCCTCTCTTTTTCTCTGGTGTATATATCTCTCAGTGTCTCCTCCTCTCCTCTGCGTGACTCCTCTGGTGTCTCCTCTCCTCTCCTCTGGTTGTCTCTCCCTCTCCTCTGGTGTCTCCTCCTCTCCTCTGGTGACTCCTCTGGTGTCTCCTCCTCTCCTCTGGTGTCTCCTCCTCTCCTCTGGTGTCTCCTCCTCTCCTCTCGTGTCTCCTCCTCTCCTCTGGTGACTCCTCTGGTGTCTCCTCCTCTCCTCCTGGTGTCTCCTCTCCTCCTGGTGTCTCCTCCTCTCCTCTGGTCTTCTCCTCTCCTCCTCTCTCTCTCCTCTGGTGTCTCCTCCTCAGCTGGAGTCCGTTGTCTTCCTGTCATCAGCTGAACCCTCTGCTCCTCCATCAATTCTCATTTCTTTTCTCTCTCCTCACCTCTGTTAATCCCCTGCAATCAAAAGATCACCCCCCCCACCCCCACGCTGATTAGTCATTTAAGTCTGAACAGTTTGACCTTTGACACCGTGTTCACTGAACTCAGTCTTTGTCATTAGTTTTTCTTCAGCTGCTTCACTTCACATCGACTCTTCAGTTTGAGCCACAGACGTCCTTCGTTTCAGTCGACAGTCAGAGACTATTGATGAAGAGATTATCTGCTGCCAGAGTCGATGCCATCTTTGTTTTTCACCAAGTCAACTCTGTGACTTCTCCTCCGTCTCATCCCTTCTTCTCTCCTGTGGTTTGGACAAATTGTTCAAACACCTGAGCTCCAATAATATAACGTCTCTGAATCTGAAGCATTAAAGGTGTGTACCACATTAATATTTCCATGTTAACACACTGAGAGTCTGTCCTGTTAATCAATCTGTCTTTCCTCCATGTTTCCTCCATGTCTCCTCCATGTTTCCTCCATGTCTCCTATATGTCTCCTCCATGTGTCCTCCATGTGTCCTCCATGTCTCCTCCATGTCTCCTCTATGTTTCCTCCATGTCTCCTCCATGTCTCCTCCATGTCTCCTCTATGTCTCCTCCATGTCTCCTCTATGTTTCCTCCATGTGTCCTCCATGTCTCCTCTATGTTTCCTCCATGTCTCCTCCATGTTTCCTCCATGTCTTCCCAATGTCTCCTCCATGTCTCCTCCATGTTTCCTCAGTGTCTCCTCATATTTCCTCCATGTTTCCTCCCATGTCCTCTATGTCTCCTCCATCTCCTCCTATGTTTCCTCCATGTCTCCTTATGTCTCCTCCATGTCTCCTCCATGTTTCCTCCATGTTTCCTCCGTGTCTCCTCCATGTTTCCTCCATGTCTCCTCTATGTTTCCTCCATGTGTCCTCCATGTTTCCTCCATGTCCTCCTCTCCTCTATGTCTCCTCTATGTCTCCATGTCTCCTCCATGTCTCCTCCATGTCTCCTCCATGTTTCCTCATGTCTCCTCCGTGTCTCCTCCGTGTCTCCTCCATGTTTCCTCCATGTCTCCTATGTCTCCTCCATGTCTCCTCCATGTCTCCTCCATGTCTCCTCCATGTCTCTCCTATGTCTCCTCCTTCTTCCTCATCCTTCTCCTCTATGTCTCCTCATGTCTCTCCCATGTTTCCTCGTGTCTCTCCATGTCTCCTCCGTGTCTCCTCCATGTTTCCTCCATGTCTCCTATATGTCTCCTCCATGTGTCCTCCATGTCTCCTCCATGTCTCCTCTATGTGTCCTCTATGTCTCCTCCATGTTTCCTCCATGTCTCCTCCATGTCTCCTCTGTCTTCCTCTATGTCTCCTCCATGTCTCCTCCATGTTTCCTCCATGTTTCCTCCATGTCTGCCCAATGTCTCCTCCATGTCTCCTCCATGTTTCCTCCATGTCTCCTCCATGTTTCCTCCATGTTGCCTCATATGTCCTCCATGTCTCCTCCATTTTCCTCCATGTTTCCTCCATGTCTCCTCCATGTCTCCTCTATGTTGTCCTCTATGTCTCCTCCATGTCTCCTCCATGTATCCTCTATGTCTCCTCCATGTTTCCTCCATGTCTCCTCCATGTGTCCTCCGTGTCTCCTCCATGTTTCCTCCATGTCTCCTCTATGTCTCCTCTATGTCTCCTCCATGTGTCCTCCATGTCTCCTCCATGTCTCCTCCATGTGTCCTCTATGTCTCCTCCATGTCTCCTCCATGTTTCCTCCATGTCTCCTCTATGTGTCCTCCATGTTTCCTCCATGTCTCCTCTATGTCTCCTCTATGTCTCCTCCATGTCCTCCATGTCTCCTCATGTCTCCTCCATGTTCCTCCATGTCTCCTCCATGGTTCCTCCATGTCTCCTCTATGTGTCCTCCATGTTTCCTCAGCACACCTGCAGCTGTACAAACACCATCTGAAGCATCTGGATTATATCTAAACACTGAAGAGGTTCGTAGTGTTCGCTGCTGCTTCAGCGTCGACCACCAAACACCAACTCACAAGTGTCAGTTGGAAGTCGACACCAACAAACACAGAGAAAACTGAGGAGCAGCCATGTTAAACAAGAAACTAGAGTCAGACTAATGTCGAGGAATAAACCTCATCAGTCACCATGAAGTGAACAGCAGTCAGATGTCTCCTGTGATTAAAGGGTTAAAAGTTTATTTAGCATCGTCCTCAAATGTTTTTCTGAATCTACAGTCGATTAAAATCTGTTTTTAAAGCAGAGCTGACTTCAGTGACTGTGTGTCATTTTCATTTTGCTGTGACACTGGACAGTCATTATTTAGACAGAGTTCATTTACAGTTTGTTCCTGTTTGTTCCTGTCCTCTAAAATCAGCCTGAATTAACGTGAGATGAAGCACTGAGGTGATGGAGCTGAGAGGAAATCACCTGCTGATACAGTTCAATTTAAACTGATATTCTGATGATAAAACAGCGTCTGCAGCAGCTCAGGAGAACAGCTCTGTTTGTTTTTTATTTCTTTTAGTTAGAATATCAAAACCAACATAAAGAGGACATTATATTCCTGTTAAGAACACTTTTATATTGGAGCTGTCAAACACACAGACCTAAACTTCACATCTGTCCTCTGCTCCACTGCTAACACGTTATAATAAGTTGTTGTTGTTGTTTGTAGTCCTCTGCGTCTCTTTCAGTTTGTTTTTTCACTTCTAGAAGATAAAGATCTGTGAAAATGTCTCCACCACATCACATTAATATTAGATGCATCTATAAAAACGTGTAGGAGGGTAAAACGCTGCTGAGCCTGATTCATCATCACAGAGTGAAAACTGAGATTTAAAATCTGAGGCAGCAGCTCCGTCTCAGTTTAAAGGTTTGAACATCAGATTATTTAACATGAGCTGCTCTCACACCTGAACTGCAACAATCAGCATCATCAGAGGAGCTGAATCAGTCAGACATGAAACATCAACCTTTACAGGACGACAGTCTCACACAGAATCACGTCATTTTGACTGTAAGTTGATTATGATTGAGAGACACCGTCTCCTCTCTTCCTCCCTCCTCATCCTCACATCTTAAAGCTGTTAGTGTTAAAATAATCAGATGTCCTCTCCTTCCTCAGCAGAGAGCTGAGATATTCAGTCATTAACCTTTAAACTGGTTTCTACAGGAAACAGAGCCAACCTGCAGACCTGAGGCTACGGCTGCTGATACCACAGCATATATCACACTGCTAACACTGTGTGTGTGTGTGTGTGTGTGTGTGTGTAGCCTTGTCAGCTCATGATAAGTGACCTTTGTGTGAGTCTGGGAGCCTGTGGGAACGTCTCATTTACAAAACATGCATGTGTGTTTTATTTTACGTTCTGTAGTGTGTGTGTGTGTGTGTTAGTACAGAGCAGCAGAGTGTGAAGGTGATGAAGCAGTAAACAGCTGTGAGGATGATGGACGACAGACTGATACAGACTCAGCAGGACCAAGGACCAGACTCATCGTCAGGTCCAATAAACTCCTTCCTTTAGAGCATCACAACAAATCTGCTGCGTAGGATCATTTCAGAAATGAAGCTGGAGTCAGTCCTGCAGCTGTGAAGTCTTTAACCGTGTTCACCCAGATGTTGCAGGTGAGAAACAGCAGGTCAGTCCTGTAGGAACAGTCTGAGGGGAGATGTAGAGCTGTGAACCACCTGAACGTTTGAAACCTGTCACACATTTTAAAGCCGTCTTATGATACAGAGACAGAGACTGTGTCAGAGACTCTGTGTCCAGGTGTCTGATCACACTGAGTTCATCTTTGGTGTACAACATGTCGACATCTGTAACTACACGACGTCATCACCCCTGCTCTGACCTCTGACCTCTGACCTGGTGAGGATGGAAAGACAGAAGCTCCAGTGACTGACAGAAATGTTTGATTCTCATCTCTGCAGCTTCAGGAGTCCAGAGGTTTGTTGGTGTTTTGTGGTGACAGAGCTGTTCGAGTTAAAGACTCGTCTGACTCGTCTCCACCTCACATGAACTCACAGAGGATCTGATTTGAGAGGAGAACCAGGACTCGTTAAAAGGTGAGGTCAGATGGCTGATGATCAGGAGAAGTGATGTGGATACAGATCAGAGTTTAACAGCAGGTGGAAACAGACGCAGAGACGATGAAAGCTGCAGTTTCCTGTTAAAGCACCGACTCTACACACAAAGAAATGTAAAGCCAGAGGGAGGAGAGTAAAGAGCAGTCACAGCTGAGAGTAAAATAACCATCACATGCAGAGGTCAGGGTTACAGTGAGTGTGTGTGTGCTCGCCCTGCAGGCTGGGGGTGGGGGGGGTGTCTGGTCTCAAGAGAGTGGAAGGATGCCAAAAATACAGAAGTGTGGCGGCTGGTGAAGGAGAGGAGGGTGAAGGACAAACAGACACCCAGGGACGAGACAGAGGAACAAACAAAGATCAACAACAGAACCAGGCTGCAACTAATCCCTTCATCTGTCACTTAGTTTTTATTAGTTCAGGCTATAAAATACGTCCCTCAGCTTCTCAGAGCGACGGCTTCACATGTTGTTTTATCTGAACAACAGAAATCTGAGAAATGACTGTTTCATTTACATTAGTTTGACTGAGTGATTCATTAGTTTCCTGCAGCTGCAGTTCATATTCAACCAGCTGTATTTCCCATCAACACGGCTGCTGTGTCTCTATGAGTCGTGTTAACTTTACATTCTCCACCTCTGTGTAGAGACACAGGGAAACTGATGGGATTACTATCATCTCTGGACAAACAGCACACACAGGCTGAAGCTCCAGCACAGCTCCAGCTCTGGACTTATTGTTAGGATGTTGGTGGGACAGTTTGAGGTCCTGTCGTCTTTCTGCCTGTTCACCTCACACGTGTGAGAGGAACATCAGAGCCCTGGATGTTCATAGCAGCTACAGTCTGTGTTTACTGTCACACCCACAAACTGAAATGATTCATTTCAAAATCAGGTTTATGTGGAAGCTGTAGGAGGCTTCATATACACTGTCCCTGTTTCCCTGCATCTCTGGAGAATGTAAAGTTATCACCACACAACAGCCACGTTCATGTGAAATACATCAGAGTGAAATACAGCGGAATGATCCTTTAACAGAGAGAGAGAAGGAAATCAGAGGAATGATGGGGATCAGCTCCTACATGTTCTACAACAGGTCGTCGTCTGTGTCGTCGGAGCTTTGTAACGCTGCAGTCAGTGAAGTGAAGCTGGAACAGTTCGTCATTATGAGGAGAGGAAGAGTCAGAGGTTCAGTCAGAGCCACTGAGGTGTGAGCATCTCTGTCGTCTCTCTGCTCTTCCTTTAATCATCAGACTCGTCCTGTTTCTCACATCACGGCTGTTGAATGTAAATAGAAATACATTCAGGAAGTCAGGGTGGGGTATCTGTTAGCGCTCGCAGCAGCTCTGCTGCAGAAAGACGTCAGACTTGTTTATGCAGCAAATTTAAAGAAAGAAGAAGCTCTGTGTCTGTAACAGGTCAGAGCTGCTTCAGCTGCACGAGGAGGAAACTACACATCAGACAGGAACCACAGATCCAGCATCTACTGTGTTCCTGCTGGAAGCACTGCAGCTACTGGATGTTAGTGTCTCACAGGTCAGAATAATCACAACTCCACATCCTGACATTTAAACACAGGAACGTCTCAGCTGCTGATCAGAGGATGAAGCCACTGAATTCACAGATCGTTGTTGTTGTTGAGCCTCACTGAGCTGCTGACTGATAAATACAGCTTGTGGTACAGTCTCAGTCTCAGTTATTAAATGATCAGTGTTAATACAGGTGTGTGTCCATTCATCTGACAGAGAAAACACCTCCACAGGTTAAACTGCCATGACACTGTCAGAGTGAAGGATTGTGGGAAAGAAAAGACGTGTTCTGACCCCAGAGTCAGAGTTTCACTGAGAGCTGAACTGATGCTTCATTAAAGACTCAGACCAACACACAGGATCTCACACCTGGAAACAGGAAACAGCAGGAGACTCGAGGCTCCAGAAACATTCAGAGCCTGGTTTCTCAAAGTCTTTAGATGAAATCAGAAAAATAAAACAAGTCAGTGAAGAGATGAGGTGGAACATGAGCTGCACACCTGAGGTTTAACACAAAGGTCAACTCACTGTTCATCCTCACACCCCCCCCCTCTGCTCCTGTTCATCTGCCGTCTTCATTGTCTCTCCTCTCGTCTTTCTCCCCCCTCCTCCCCCACCTCCGTTCAGAGGATAATCATTGTCTCTTTAATGCCCGCTGCTGTGGATCTGGTTGCCCTGACACCCCGGCTGTCGTCTTGGTGAATATAAGCAAACAGAGAAGTGAGTGTTTGGGAACGAGTGTGTGTGAAGGTGTTAATGGTGGAAACATCCAGAGAGAAGACCCAACCATCCTGACAGCTTTTCAAACTATCTCATGATTAAAGAACAGACCGGAGGCTGACGGTGGCATCTGCAGGAACCAGTCCTGTCTGAGGGGACGGGGACTGACCCAGGACCAGCTCTGATCCACCTCTCTTTCTACTGCTCACTCCTTCCAGCTGAGACTGGATGAAAGGGAACCTGCAGGTCTTAACAAGTCTTAGAGAACGCTGAGTTCAGTTCAGTTTCCTCCTCCTGTTCAAACTGTCTGCAGCTGCTGCCTCCATCAGATCAAATTTGATATTTTGAGAGTGAACATAAAGAACATAAAGCCGTCCACCCCTGTCCACCTCCACCTGAGTAGTGCCCCAGGGCTGCCTTATGTTTGCCACCCATTACAGACCCTGACTGATATAATCCATTCCCCTGAACCCCGACCTGGACCTGATCCCAACCTTAACTTTAAACCAAGTCTGAACCTTCAAACAGTCTGAAGACAGGAGGATCAGTCAGAAATACAAACACACAACAGCAGCGGCAGTGTTCATCTCCATCTTCCCCTCGATGATAAAAGGACAGATCATCATAAAAAATAGAGGAACTCCTGTAGTTCTTCTGATAAATGTTTAACAATTAGATAAAAAGTTTGGGTTACATAAAACCTGGAGAAGGTTCTGGGTCAAACACAGCTGTATGGTTTCAGATAAACTGCTGTCTAAGCTCCAGTCTCCACCTGTCCAAAAGGTCCAGTAACTACTTTATCTGTGACATAGAATCCAGTGGTGCAGTCAGAGGTTAAACTGTGGGTGTGAACAGAGAAAATCAGGTGGGTCGAACCATTCAAGGACTTTAGAGACTGTTAGTGTCACTGTACTGTTTGTTGTGCAGGGTGACCAGGGCCTGGAGGAAACACAGAACTGAGACTTCACTCTACATTTACTTTTACTTTTATCCAAAGCAGGGACAACACTGCAGCTTCAGACCTTGACGTAAGAACTAAGAACTGAATCTGTTGAGTGAGACAGAGAGCAGGAGATAAAGACGGTGAAAGTCAGTGTTAGCTGGTCATGTCAGGGTGTTAGAGGTGTGAGGAGAGGACGAGCTCTCAGCAGAGATGAGTCTTCAGAGGTTGCTGAAGACAGAGAGAGACGCTCCTGCTCTGATCTGGGAGCTGGAACCACAGACCAGAACAGTCTGGACTGAGAGGACCTTGTGGTCAGGGAGGCAGATGATGATCCTTGGAGGAACACAGAGTCTGAGAAGGAGCAGAAGCCTGAAGGACTGAGTTCAGACCCAGAGGTCTCTCTGTAGGCAGCAGCAGGGACCTGGATTAGATTCAGGAGGCCATGTGTGGAGGTCATGTGACCTTTAGGCTGATCAGAGACCAGACGCTGCATTCTGGACCATCTGTGAGGGTTTCACTGTCTGTGGAGGGAGGACCACCGGTGCAGTGGCCCTGACGTCATCGAGTGATGTCTGATGGGTAAATGCTGCAGGTCAGGAAGTGGTTCTCTTCTTCTGTTCATCTCACACAAAGCAGCTCGCTGTGGTCTGACGGCTGAATATAGAAACGTCTCCACAGACCTACACAGAGAGGGGTGTTATGGGTAACCGTAGGTGCACACCTGGTTGGTTGATTTGACTCCTGTCAGGACACGAGTTTGTATCTGAGTGACGCCCGAGCACCAGAGAACAGTAAAATAACACTGAGAGCCCCCTCAGGATTAGACCCACAGTCTTCCTGTGTATTATAGATGTGAGTGAAAAACCAGAATTTAAATTCACCGCCTCTACCCAAGTATAGAATTAGTGCTCACTGAAAGCCGTGCAGCACTTCTCAGTGAGTGGACCGGAGAATACTTTCCAATCATGTGGCAAAGCCTTCCATTAGAGCAGAGAGCTTCTCCTCTCTGCACAGGACCATTAGTGGCTTTGTGGAAATATACCTCAGGCTCTCTGACTGTGTTTTATTTTCTTTCCTTTAATCTCTTTCTTTTCCGTTCTTCACATCGACAGTATCTCCTCAGTCCAATAAAACCTCCAGTTCACGACGAACAGAATCGTCCATCACTGAACCTGTACTAACACCGTTTACACAAGTTTGAGATGCTGCTTCTTCAAGTGTGACACAGCAGAAATGTGATTTATGCGTCTTTCCTACCCCCCCCCCCCCCACCCACCCCTTATCAATAATAAATCCTCCTCTCTGGCCAGTTTGGCTCTGTGGTGGAGTCGACAGGGGAGAGTAAAGGATCAGGTTTCCACTGCGGAGAGGAAGAGCGGGATGGACAGGAGGAGGAAATGGGTTTCTCCTGACCAGGTTCAGCCTCAAGGGCAACAGGATCAGTTCGTCCAAACTGCTGACGTCAACCTGGTCTCATCAGACAACTTTTCTTCTCCTAAACTTCTGACTTTCTTGTCTGAGGTTTGTTTGTTTCAAGTCAGATTCATGAACTGAACAAAAAGCAGACGTTTGTGTTCATGAACACAAACGAATGAAGAACCAAAGGCAGAGCTCAGTGTCTCACTGTAGAATGAACGGTTTGGAAGTCTGCGCTCTGTCTCTGATTTTTAGGGTAAAATAATGAAACTAAAAAAGTATAAAAACAATGGCATTACAAGTGTTTTTAAGCTGTTTTCCCGTCAGCCTGAGAACTTTAAATCCTTTTACTTTGTCATTTCTGCCTGCCTCTGACTGTTAAATCCTGCAAACTGCCTGAGCTCCTCTGAAAAGCTCTATGTTTGGTACTTTATGATAATGATGGGTTTGAGATTAATCTGCTTTATCCTGACAGCACAGTAACTGCCAATCTGAGGTTCCTCTAAACAATAACAGTCCGAAACATGAGGTGTTATAACTCATGAAACACAGCCTGCTTTAACCGCCACAGTTTTTAAAACACATTCAGGATATAATACACAGAGGCGCTGCTGAGACCCAACACTCACACAACACATGAAGGAAACCAGCTCTGATAATAAGACAGCAGCAGCAGGAGGAGCTGGTGTCTGCAGTCGTACTTACAGCTGTGCTGGCTGCAGCCTGTTTGGACTCTTCTGTGAGAAACGCCAACATCAGCTCCACCTTCTGTTTCTCCTCCTCACTGATGTAGTCTGTGTCTGTTGGCAGGAAACACACACGTTATTATACAGGACTGTGACAGGTTTAAACTGGCCCTGACAGAGGTCTAGTTTCACTTCCTGTTCTGTCCAACCCTCACCACACCAATCAGTTACACTGAACAAAATGCAGATGACATTGTTTTTTTTGGTGATGTGTTTCATGTTGAACAGTGAACCATGTCAGTGCAGAGACCTGCAGCAGCTCTCAGTCTGACTGACTTCAGGTTTTCTTTGAGCTGCTCTGACGTCGGGGTCACCAGTCTCACCTTTCATTCATCACTTCATCGTTCAGTTTATACGTTCATTCTGTCATTCTGTTCATAGATCTGATACTGCCACTAACAAACACAACAACACATTTTCTGTCTTAAACAAACTTGATCCTCTTCTAAACTGATGGGTTCATCTTAATCAACTAAACATGAATAAGCCAATGAAACAGGAGTGTGTGATCTGTATCTGGGAAGCTGAACCAGTGTACAGTCATTGCTCTGTAAACTGATCTGAGGTCTGATACTGGACTTGTGTAAGACAGGGAGACTACAAATGACATCTGGGAAACACGGTGCTGCAGTTCACAGATCCTGTTACTGAAACACCAAATATAAACCACACAGGCAAAGGTGAAGGAAGAAAGTATGTCACTGCTCTCCAGTTACAACAACACAAATAATCCAACAATCATTATTCATGTCACGTCCAGTATCTGATTCTGCTCAGACCAGCACTGAGACAAAAACAGGACATCTCCTCCTCCTGCTGCACTGGAACAATATCTACAACTCTGATCCACCAGATTCTGACCAACACAGTCAGGTTCTGATCTTTAGATCCAGAGAGGTTGAGTTTGATTTTAAAACTTGCTGCTAACCTTAGCTGGGTATAAAGACAGGAAGTGGAAAGTGCCCACTTTATGGCCTCAATGGAAGAAGTGGGAATGGAGGACTTGAGGGAGTCGTTGTTGGTCTTACAGCCGGACACTGAGGCCAGTGTTGGAGTTAGAAAGTTCCACTTAACCTCCCTGACTGATGGAAGGATGATGGAACACAGGATCCACTCCTCACTCCTCAACAGATAAAAGATCCAGAGACTTCATCCATTCAGATACTGAACATGAACCTGGTGAATCTGCAGAAGTTTTGCCCAAATGAGCACTGGAGGACGTCTGGACGAGGGCAAAGGTCACGTCACGCTACCAACATGTTTATGTTGCCAGACCGTGTCTGAAGGTAGATGTCGGCTGTCATATCTCCTCTCCTGTACTGAGGCTTTTCACTTATTTTGGGAGGATAAACAGAGAGATCTGAGACCTGAAGCAAAATATGCTGATCTGTGACAAACAGACCACATCTTGTGATGTGACACCACCTCTCCAGAGACCTCACTGATCTCAAGGAGTCGTCCTTAAACAGGACACTGATATTAAACACAGAACCAAGTCTTCAAGACAGAGGAGTCTGGAGAGGAGCTGGTGCCCTTTCATGCTGATTGAGTCTGATGTCTCCCTGTGGAGGGTTTCTGGTCACGTCTAACAGAGAAGAGACCCAAGGCCGAACAGATGCATCCCCACCACCCAGGGATGGCCTCAGGATCCCTGAGGACAGGTTGGAGGGCGAGACTGTGAAGGACATCTGAGCCGCTCTTCAGCCTGACGGTTAGATAACCAGCTGAGAACTGTAACAGAGGATACAACATTCATCTGCACTGGTTTCTCAGACAGTCTGAAGAAACAGGGGCCAATGAAAAAGAGACAGGGAGTCGTTTACAGCAAAGGTCACGATCAGACCCAAGAATACAGAGTGAGGATGATGAGAGACAGACTGTGAGCAGGATGTCAGTCGTCCAGTGAAGAACACAGCTGCTCGTCTTCAGAGCTTTTTGAACTCTCTGAACTAACTATAGCTCTGTTTATTCACACCAGTTAACTCATGATGCAACGATCCTGTAATCAGACTCTGAGCTTCACGTGTTCTTCAGCTGAGAACCAGCTCATGTGTTCTCCACTCTTTATGATTCTGCAGAATGTACTCAGATTACATCTGAGTGTTTTAGTGCGTGAGGCAGGAAGACGACAGAAATACACAGCAACACATAAACCTGACTGTCTTTGCTGTGTAATAACAATAAATCATGACATCTTCATATAAATAAATGTCTAACAGGACCTCTTCTCTACCCTTTAACAGCCTTATTATGACTGAGCTGTAGTTCAGTCTGTACATTATTCAGGGAGGAGTTTACATTTGTTTTCTAATAAACTCATATCAGGCCTTTAGAGGAAAATCTCTCTGATACCAAAGAGCTGAAGCCTTTTACAGGATGAGTCTGATGTTTGAACATGAATTTAAACATGAGCTCACCACTTTGGTTCAGACTGAAATATCTTCACATGACTTTAAAGGCCACACGAGTCTGTTTCAGTACAACAGAGTCAGGATCAGAAACCAGGAGGCAGAGTTCAGAGGAAAACAGCTGCTCTTCAACTGATTCTTAAGCAGCTCAGATATAATTTTACCTGTTTGCTGCACAATGATTGAACGGACAGGAGTGAACCTGTGACTTTGGACGAACTGATCTGATAAACTCAACTGTGACAACAGGACAAGGTCAAACCTTACATGGTTGGACCACTGTCTGTGCTCTCATATACAGTTTTTTAATTCAGCTCAATTCCCAACAAACCTTCTCACTGACTGAAGTCTGACACAGAGACTGAAGCTCAGCTTATTCAGACGACTCGTTAACCAGCAGTCTCTGCTAAAACCCTGACTTTATAACTGAGACATGATGTGACAGAATCACCAGACACGACTGAGCTGTGATTTCAGTCAGAGAGAAAGTCAGAGGGTCGGTCACGTCTACGTCACCTACAGAGGAGTTTCTGTGGAGGGAAAGCTCCGCCTCAAACACTGACAACTCTCCTGCAGAGAGGAGCTCAGGTTTGTCTCTTCTGAAAACTGAAGGTTTTAAGAGTCAGTATGGTATGGAGTAGGGTTCGTATTGCTCCACCGTTAAGAGGTGGTCACAGAGTCAGATCAATGTCTGTATGAAAGGTGGAGCCAGAACAGCAGGTGCTGTATAAAACCACAGACCGTGGTTCTGAGTAAACAACCAAAGGATTCGAGGAAATTCTTGACTCTGCATGATCTCTGTAAAAACTGCTTCATGTTTCTCCTCCTTTGTTACAGTTCAGCCAAGAAACACATCCCAGCCTCAGGAGTCAGGATTTCAATCAGACACTTAACAGCTCATAAGTTAATTAATAACACTGTAAACATCTCAAAATTTGAAGTGTAAGCAGCCTGTATTACTACAGCCTCTCTGAACCCTTCAGACTTCCACGCTCTCCTCAGTAATGGCTCTCACAATCTACTTAAGCTTAGTAACTGTGAGGAGCTGAGGATTTCTGTGAATTTAAAAAGGTTTTTCCTGGCATCCAGAGAAAAGAGTCGTTCCATCTCTTCACTCCTTTATCACCTGTTTCTGACGGCGTACTGTCAGTTTACAGTCTAACATCCCTCTGTTTCCTCTGCTTTTATCCATCTACACGTCTGTCTGTTTCTGTCTCCCTACCTCCCCCATTGTCTCCCCCTCTGTCCCCCTGTAGATATCATGTGTAGTGATTGTAATCTCTCAGTGCAGATCAACATGGCAGCCGTCCAACAAGCCAATATCACAGCTCAGAGCGGGGTGCTACCACTCCTCCGCTGAAAGAGGATCTGTCTGATTGCAGGAGAGAGGTGGGAGGAGGAGGGAGGAGGGAGGAGGGGGAGGGAGGAGGGGGAGGGTTACAAGGGGAGTAAATGGAAAGACAAATCGAAAGCCATCAAGTGAGAGGGAGAATGTAGAGAGAGAAAGGAGGGAGATGAATAGATGGAGCAGAGAGAGGGTGAGAGTTAAAGGAACAGACAGAGTTTCTTCAGCTGTTTGAGGCCTGAACATGTTTCAGAGAAACACGACTGAAGACTGAGAGAGAAGGTTTTCACCTCCACCAGCTCATTTCCACAGTAACTGCAGTCTGAGAACAGTCAGCATCAGCCTGGCTCCAGAACATAAACTGTGACCAACTAAAGCTAATGTTAGGCTATAAACCAACTACACCACGGTCACATGACGTCAACGTCTCCACCACTAAGCTTCCAACTGGTCATTTCATTTAGCTCTGAGCTCTTCTACAAAAGCCTTTCTTCTTAGAAAGTCAGGGATGAAGCTGTGACTCTGAACGTTCCAGGTGAAAACACATGAACCACAGATAAAGACGACAACTCGTTGGAAATAAAACGAGGCTCAGGAGAATCAGGCAGAATCAGCTGGAGGCTCTGAAGCCATTTTGAAACATGTGAGCTTCCTGCTGACAGAGGGGCAGCTCTCAGCCTCAGATTAAGACACCAGGTCCACTCAGGTCCAGGTCTAAAAGGCTTCAGGATGACAGTCCACCTGAGACTGCTCAGCTGTTCAAACAGGAACGTCCTCTTTGTTGGATCATATAAATTCTTCCTCATCCAGCTGTTTACCTGCTTCAATTCAAACTGAATAATAAAAACATCAGTGTGACTGATTAAATCTGTCTGCAAGGCTGTGGTGTAACACAGTGTGTGTCTGCAGACAGCTGCTGTGTGTGTGAATATTCAGGCCAGAACAGAGAGGAAGCCTCAGATCTCCATATTCCCTCAGAGTGTCGTGGCTCCATCAGAAACTGGCCTGCAGCTGCTTCACTGAACGGTTGATTTTCTGTCCTCTCTCCATCAGACTATTTATCTCTGCAGAAAGTTTACAGACCAACAGGAAGCAGAGGAGAGAGAGCTGAGAGAGCGACGGCTGCCGTCATCTGACGCTGTGACGTGGACTCAGCAAATCCACTCACTGACAGCAGGACACAGTTTTTACTGCAGACAGAGAGTGGGGCGTTAGTGCTCTGATAAAACAACGAGGTGGTTGTGTGTAAGCTCGTTACCTGTCTGTCCTCAGGGAAATAAGAGGAGCTGCTCTCTGAGCTCTGACTCTGCAGCTCCTCGCAGGTCGTCTCTCTCTGTAATTAAAGTTTTTCTACTGTCTCACATCGAAATGATTTTTAAAGAGGCCAGCTGTGTTTTTAGCTCCTGTAGAAACAGTCAGTGTTTTATCTGTGAGGACTGAGGCTGTAATAACTGACTGAGACTGAGCTCAGGTCTGATCATGGTCTGAATACACAGCTTAGAATTACTGGTGTTTGATGTGACGACAGGACGTCATCATTCAGACTGGATCTCTCATCTTTCTGGACGGACTTCAGTTCTTTCAGCTTTTTCCTACGACTTCCTGTTCAGAGACGTGGTTTAGTTTTTAAACTGATCCCAAACAGACACACTCAGCTGTAGCATGCTTGAATGTTTAAAACAGGTGTGTGTGTGTGGGGGGGGGGGGGGGGGGGGGTGTAGAAGTGTATATTACAATCTACTGATATCTACTTATAGATTGTTAATCTGCGCACACGCACACACACACAAGCACTGTGTCTTCCTACAGTCCAAACAAACATATGGTTTGTGTGTTTTTACACTGGTATTGTTGGAGCTTGTGTGTGTGTGTGTGTGTGTGAAGGTCGTCTGCTTTCCTCACGCTGCAGACGATCCTTCATTAACACTAACTCCCACTCAGCTGCTCTCAGGTCAGTCTGAGGAGCTTCTTCTTGTTTTTTCTCAGTGAACCAGTTTGTGTGTAGATTCAGTCTGAGCTGGTTGACTGTGTCTTTAGAGTAGACAGTCGTCCACAGACACACACTGCTCACACATCCATAGTGTGTGTGTTTCTGTGTTTAATGTCTCTGAGGACAGGTAGTGTCTGTATGCTGGATGTTAATGAGTGAACACAGCTCCTCCTCCAGCTCCTCACAGCCTCATCTGTAAAACACACACATTAACACAAACTACACCTGACAATCAGGCACGATGTGTGTCTGCCTCATTATTCTGACATCATGTCACACAACAGACACTCACAAACAGACGCATGTCAGCAACATGTGAGTCCATCAGGACGTCTATCATGTGTTCATTAGCTGCTGCAGGGAAACAGGTCTAACACTGATTCATTCACAGACTGACACGTAGCGGTAACTTTCATCTTCAGAGCAGGTTCCATGTTTCTGTCGTCATTAGCAATTGGCATCGCCGATTACGAAACTTTGTCGACATGGAACTTTAGTGTCGACTCGTCGTATCAAACCATAGAACCAGAGACGCTCTCATAGGAAGCATCTAAAACTCAGAGAGAGGCTGGAGGACGGGCTGACATTCACAGGTGAGCAGGTGAGGTCAAACATGAACCAGATGGAGGCTGTGACCTCCACAGACAGACACACAACCTGCACATGATGCTGCGCCAGGCGCTCATGGAAACGGCTTGGGTTGCCACGGCAACAGAAGAAGAGGATGCCTCGGTGTGGCCCAGCCATTCCCATTCTCACCCCACCCCACCTCCTCCTCCTTAGCTTTTTACTCACACACATACACACACACACACTGTCAACAACAGCCTCATCAGGATTAGAGACCAGGCTCTGCTATAGCTGACGGTCTCTGTGTGTGTGTGTGTGTGTGTGTGTGTGTGTGTGTGTGTGTGTGTGTGTGTGTGTGTGTGTGTGTGGTCTGATGCCTCTGCAGATGTAAACAGTATTAAAGTCCAGTCTAAACCATATTAAGAATATAATAAGCTGTTTCCAGAGAACACACTCAGGACACACAGTGCAGCTTCACTCTGAGCTGAACCTGAAACATGGAGGATCCTCTGCTCTGTCTGATCCTGAACGAGCTGGACCTTCACATTAACCTATACACAGCTCTGAGAGATCCTCAGTCGACTTCTTTCTGTTTCACGCCCTGTCTTTTCAACGTTTGACTCTGATCTGAGCATCTGGCTTAAGGATTTAGTCGCCAGACGCCTGGACTTATCAGAGAAACCAGCTGAACTGGTGACTGTGACTGGTTTTTGTTCTAATAAAGTAAAGAAGGTTCTTCAGTCCTGTTTGATTTCAACTTCACTAATAAAATTAGATCCTCTCCATCTCCTTCAGGTGTTTCCAACTGCTGCTCATCACCAGTTCAAGAATACCAGATCATAGAACTCTGACTCTCTCCTCTCTGCATCAGCTCTTCATCTTCTCACTGATTTTACAAACTAATTGTTAAGCTTCCAGGCTTTACCCTGGTCCTTCAGGATATCACAGACCTGTGACCCTGACCTGAGTCTGGACGCCGTCTCAGATCATCTGACAGGAGGTTTATGATGGATCAGACTCCTGGTGGACAGTCTGAGGTCAGTCTTTAACAGTTTTCTCCTGCTCCGTCAGTGACCCAGTTTTACTCACATGAGTGCAGGGAGAAGTGTTTCCTCTCTGAAGAGCCTGCGGTTCCAGCAGCTGACGGGATGGGAGGGGCCACCGACGACCCCAGCGACCCGACCACGGGCCGGGCGGCAGGGGCGACGGCTGCCAAGGAGCTGGAGGAGTCCCCCCCCTCCCTAACAGGTGCTGGATGGAGTGGAGCTGGAAACAAGGGTCAGAGAGCAGGACGGAGGCAGCTCGAGATATCCTGAGAGAGGGAGGGAGGAAGAGGAGAGGGAGGGAGGAGAGGGGGAGGAAGACGAGAGGGAAAGAGAAGGGGAGGAAGAGGAGAGGGAGGCAGGAGAGGGGGAAGAAGAGGAGAGGGAGGGAGGAGAGGGGAGGAAGAGGAGAGGTGAGGGGCAGGAGAGGGGAAGAAGAGAGAGGGGAGGGAGGAGGAGGGGAGGAAGAGAGGAGGAGGAGGAGGAGGGGGAGGAAGGAGGAGAAGGGCAGGAGAGGGGAAGAAGAGGAGAGGGAGGGGGAGAGGGGGAGGAAGAGGAGAGACAGAGTGTTAGTGATGCTCAGGTTACAGTTCTTTATGTTATCAACTATCAGGTAGATCTGGGTGATACGGCCAAAAATATGATCATGATTTGTTTTCTCCATATTGATCATCATAATATATAATCTGTGAATTTAACAGAATAAACATGTTTTATCTGCCTTAACTAAACATTCAAAGTTAACTTGTTGTAACTGATTTAAAATGTAACTAAAAAAATGTGAGCACAGATTTCTCTGATATTTTCCACATAGGAGCAGATTAGACAGTCAGCAGTTTGTGAAAAGTATTTCCTGTCTTTCCTGAACTCATCTTTCTCTGAGTTCATAGTCATCATGTCTTTAACTGAGAAGGAGGAAACTGTGTTTGTTTTATCCATTCTTTGGTCTGTAAGCAAAAGCATACAGGATAGATGTTAGCGCGGTACCAACCGGCGACATATTCTTCAGACCATCTTTATCTGGGCTTCGTCTCTTTTAAGGAACCAAACCACTTCCATATAACAACAACAACGAGTTTGCTGTGACCTTTGTTGTCAACTGTTTCCTGTTCAGAGCATAATGTCAGTTCTTCTCTTTCGAGCCTCTCTCTGGTTCCACTCATGAACTCAGAAAATGTGTCTGTGCTTTGACGTACAGCTAAAACCTGCTGCCTGATCGGCAGCTGTCACCTTAATGCTGCTGTGTCATAGGCTGTTAGAATAAAACACCCTGAGCTCATCGTGTTTTAATCCACATAAATTCTAATTATAACTGAACTAAACACTGTGTCACAGTTACTAAGACATATTCATTTTACAACCATGAGTCTGTCTGATGTGATGGAGTCAGAGACGTTTCCCATCATCAGTCAGTGAACATGAGATGATTAGTTAGTGTAGCTTAGCGTAGAGTAGCATAGCACAGTGCAGCGTATCGCATAGGATAGGTTAGTGTAGCATAATGTAGTGTAGCGTAGCATAATGTAGCCTAGAGTAGCGTAGTGTAGCATAATGTAGTGTAGTGTAACAGAGTAGTAGTGTAGCGTAGCGTAGTGGCATAATGTAGCATAATGTAGTGGCAGGCATAATGTAGCTGCAGAGGGGCAGCATAATGTAGTGTAGTGTAGCATAACGTAGTGTAGCATAAAGTAATGTAGCGTAGCAGTGGCATAATGTAGTGTAGTGTAGCATAATGTAGTGTAGCAGTGTAGTGTAGTGTAGCATAATGTAGTGTAGCATAATGTAGTGTAGCGTAGTGTAGCATAATGTAAGTGTAGCAAGCATGTCGAGCCAGAGGCAGACACAGTGGTGTAGCAGGTACAATGTGCAGTGTAGTGTAGCATACCGGTAGAAGCAGTGTAGTGTAGCATAATGTAGTGTAGCAGTAGCAGGCCGTAATGTAGTGTAGCATGATGTAGGTGTAGTGTAGCATAGTATAATGTAGTGTAATGTAGCATAAATGTAGTGTAGTGTAGCATAATGTAGTGTAATGTAGTGTAGTGTAATGTAGCATGAAAGTACATATGTAGTGTAGCATATGGGTAGTAGCTGTGAGTGTAGCATAATGTAGTGTAATGTAGCGTAGCGAGGTATATGTAGCATACGGTGTAATGTAGCGTAGTGTAGTGTAGCATAATGGTGTAACATAGTAGCATAATGTAGCATAATGTAGTGTAGTAAATATAGTAGCATAATGGAGTGTAGCATACTGTAGTGTAGTGTAGCATAGTGTAGCATAATGTAGTGTAGCATAATGTAGTGTAGTAGTATAATGTAGTGTAATGTGTGTATATGTAGTGTAATGTAGTATATGCATAATGTAGTGTGATGTATCATAATGTAGTGTGATGTGGTATGAATGTAGTGTAGCATAATGTAGTGTAATGTAGTGTAGCATAATGTAGTGTAATGTAGCATAGCTGTAGCGTAGCATAAAGTGTAGTGTAGCATAGCATGTAGTGTAGTGTAGCATAGTGTGTAATGAAGTAGTGTAGTGGCAATGTAGTGTAGTGTAGCATAATGTAGTGTAATGTAGTGTAGCATAATGTAGTGTAATGTAGCAAGCGAGCGTAGCATAACGTAGTGTAGTGTAGCATAATGTAGTGTGATGTAGCATAATGTAGTGTGATGTAGCATAGCGTAGCGTATCATAATGGTGTAGTGTAGGTATAATGTAGTGTAGTGTAGTAGCATAATGTAGTGATGTAGCATAATGTAGTGTGATGTAGCATAATGTAGTGTAGCGTAGCATAGCGCAGCGTAGCATAGCATAGTGTTTCGCAGGAAAAGAAAAGGCCCGAAGTTGCACCCCTGAGCTGATTAATTGAATGATATCTGTATTATCAAATGACTGTAGTGAGTTATATGTGGCCAAAGGCGGCAGGTCTCCTGCCTGTACAGCCAGAAACACTTCCCATGGACACAGTGAACGAATTCACCAACTGATAAGTCTCACAGCAGCTTCACTCTCCACAGGATTTTCTTTTGGAACTGAACCAATCGCTCTCGGTTTTCAATGCCCTGTGTGTTTGACTCTGACCACCTCTGTCTGGGCCCTCTGTTGTTTCGAGATCATGTGATCATCGTGGTTCAGTCTGTCCAACGGTTCAATCACTGCTCCTCGTGCTAATCAAACTCCCTCCTCTCCTCTCTGTTCTGTTCTCCACTCAACCCAGTCCTCTTCTGCATCAATCTTTATAGCGGCCCCTCCTCCCTCCCCTCCCTCCTCCCTCCCCACCTTCTGTGTTTCACTCTTCTTATGGCTGATTCTCTGCTCAGCTCTTTCTTACTATTTCTGGCCTCAGTCACACAAACAAAGACTCAGAGGAAGCTTCAGACTCACCACAGCTTCTCACAGATCTGACCAGAAACCACTGTTATGTACTGTCAACTCTCTGATTTAAATCACCTCTCTACGACAGATCATATTAATAAAACACACGATTAAATAAACAATCATCATAATTTAAACAAATATCAATGAAAAGCATAAATATCTCTGTCTGACATCAGGTAATGAAAGGAACAAGGAAGCAGTGAAATATAGTTTTATCTGAATAAATCAGTTTTACATTTCCTGTAAATTCTCTGATGTCAGACTTTCCCTCAGTTCATACAGACTCAGACCCTCCTCCATCTACATCAGTACAACAGAACCACTCCTCTAAATCACTAATGATGGCTTTATTCACTCACATATTAACCTGCCATCAGTCAAACAACAGCTCTTAAATTCAATTAAGAGAAACATGGATCATGTGTCTGGAGGACTTTTAATGTGAAACATCTGTGCAGGAAGTGTCATATCAACAATAAAAGGCAGAGGGAAGCAGAAACTGAGTTGGCAGTAAACTGTGACCGAAACACACATGATAAATGATCCAACCAAACCTCCTCCATCTATCGCAGGTGGGTCACACCCATACACACTGACAGTGTCACAGAGCAGAAACATCCTGACTGAGCCTTAGCAACCACACACACTGACTGACTGAGAGGTTCGATCAGACCGCAGTCACATGCTTCACCACAGGTAAATACACTGAGGACAGACTGAGGTCTGACAGGTAAAGCAGCTCCTCAGGTGTTCAGGGACAAACTGTCCACACACAGGATCAGGACGAGCTGGTTCTTCATGGTTTCACACGTTAAGAAACCAATAACTCAATCATCAATGATCATTTATCCTGCACTAATAAATACAGCAGTCAGATCTCACCTGTCAGCTCCACCTGTTGGAGGTTCTGATCAGCTGCTCAGCAGGTGGAGCTGCTTCACAGGGTGAATCCAGAGCGAGCGACGTGGAAACACGGTGACATTTTCTCTGACCCCACCTTACTACAGCAGCCACACTTCACTGAGACTCCTTCTTCCCACCTCTCCCCCCCCCCCCCAGTTCCCATTGAGCAACAATAAGCCGATGAGCAGAGAACACAGGAGGAGGACATCAGCGTTCTATGAGGCATTGTGGTGGAAGTGATTGTAAAGAAGCTCAGGATGGAAAATGTCAAAGAGACGTGTCTCAGCTCCGGCTTTAATTAGAAACCAACAGAGGACAGAGAGCGGAGACAGACAGGAGGACAAACAACGAGGAACATGAAGGAGGAGGGAGGACACAGGAGGGAGGACACAGGAGGGAGGAGAGAGGACAGAGGACACAGGAGAGAGGACAGAGGAGAGAGGATTAGAGGACACAGGAGACAGGACAGAGGACACAGGAGATGATTATATATATAGAGTATGAGGAGGGAGATGGTGACGAGATTAACAGAGAGTGGATTATGAGGATTATGGTATATATAGAGATATTAGATAATGATATGGTTAAGGACACAGGAGAGAGGACAGAGGACAGGAGAGAGGACACAGGAGGCAGGAGAGAGGACACAGGAGAGAGGAGGACAAGACAGAGAGAGACAGGAGAGAGAGACAGTGGAGGAGACAGGAGAGGACACAGAGGACGAGGACACAGGGGAGAGAGGACAGCAGAGACAGGACAGAGGACACAGGAGAGAGGAGACAGGAGAGAGGACACAGGAGAGAGGACAGAGGTTTTTGTACTTCCTGTTTTATTTTGAAGGGGGCCCTGTGTAGCTAGAAAAAAAAAGGTTGGCCAGGCTTTGTGGTGTTGTCTGTGGCCCTGGATGTTTCTCCCTCTGACACTGAGACGTTTGTTTCATGTCGGTTTCTGATTTAACTTTTTGTGTCCATTTCAGGATTTTCAAACCTTATTTTATATATGTGCAGATGATGATTACAAACGTCTAAATTTAGACACTTAGACATTTAGAGATGGAGTGGGGTGGAGGGGTGGGGGGGGTCACAGCTGAATAAATGTTTGCTTTAGGATGAGACCAAAAGCAAACAGGACAGAGAGCTGTGATCAGAGGAGTTAATCCACCTCTGATTGTTACTGCCTGATGTTTACTGACTGCTGGACAGGATCTAAAATCACATCTACAGATCATTACTCACTACAGACACATCATATCAGTTCTCTGCTCCACCTGCCTGACTCCACCTGACTCCACCTGAACCACAGCAAGGTACTCAGGTCGCGTTTTCAGGATGTTCGCTCCCGACTGCCCCGCCACAGTAAAAGTCTCTCTTCTGCACCACCATGTGTACTATCATTAGTTTGAGGATGGAGTCCACCACCGTTGACTTTGGGACGAGGGAACAGGAAGTGCTAACATGCTAACATGCTAACTCACTTCCTGGTTTTAGGATCAGTCCTGCAGGACACTGTACCATGAGCACTGAGGTAAGAATAACGTACTGCACCTTTATTCATGATAGAGCTGGTGCAGTAACACACACACTTTATACTGGATTTAGAGATTTTGCACTAGTTTAAACTCTTTTAACAGAACGTCTGTGAAAAGACAAACAGATCATGAATCTTCAGACTATTTAGATTCCATTTACATTTAAATCAACAACACTGATGTTTGCAGAGACACAGCCTCAGTGCATCCCTCCGGCCAATCACATTCCCTCCAGATTCTCCCTCATAACGCTCCTCCTGTGGCAACATAAGCCACCACAGAGAGGGAGGGAGGGAGGGAGCGAGAGAGAGAGGGAGGGAGAGGTGGTGATGGAAACCACAGAGTGCGAGCGTGAGCCTGAAACAGAAGCAGAAATAGATAGAAAAGCGAGTAGAGCAGTGAAAAGAGAAGAGGTGGAGGACTGAGATGGGCGGAGGATGCTGAGAGGGGACAGGGGGGAGGAGGATTAAGTCGGAGTGGAGGAGGAGGAGGAGGAGGAGGAGGAGAGGTGGAGCTGGGAAAGCACCAGAAGAGGCAGACACAGCTCACAGCTGAGCTGAGAGCGAGTGGAAAACAGAGGAGAGGCAGCAGCTCTGCCTCCTCCACCCTCACATCTGGACCTGGACTCACTCACACATCTGGACCGGACTAACTTTCCTCTCTGTATCTAAATGTCGTTTTCCTCGGACAGAGACGAGGAGGAGACTGGATGTTTCACGGAGAGAGCTTTTTAAAATCCTCCCGCTGCTCAGAATAAACAGGAAAGAGGAATTTCTCTGCACAGATCAGCCGGAGGAGGAAAAGGCAGCGAGAGCTGAGAGTGTGAGAGTGGTTTCTGCTGCCGCTGCCTGCCTGTGAAGTGAAGTGGACAGGATGCTGACTTCTTTGAAAATCTGATGGTGGGCTCGGGGCGGGCTGTGGGCGGCAGACAGCCGGAGCTGTGATTCACAAAACCCGGCCTGGCGTGAAAACAAAGAGATGCTACGACCGAGCGCAGAGAGCGAGAGTGAGCTGGAGTGGAGACGCTGAAACTTGAAGCAGCAGAGACACAAACACATCTCCAGCTCAGGATGATGAGTTTAATGTCCACCTGAAGCTCGGAACAGGAGTCACACAGCACAGAGTGTTGGAGCTATGGGATAAACAGACAGCTGAGTGCTGAGAGCGAGTCCTGCTCAGTGGAATAAAACAGAGGAGAATATTTTAACACCTCCGCTTTGATCCACTGCTCCAAACACCGGCATCAGTTTTAAAGCCACTTCTCTTTGACTCTTTTATCTCTGTACCTCCTCCTGTCTGTGCTGTCCTGAGGAAACAGCTGGTTTTAACCACAGGTTTCAGAGCAGGACTGTTTGTTTCCAGCAGCTCACCTGGACCCTGCAGCTCAGCCACCTTTCCTTTCTCCCCTCCAGATGGCTGCCATGTTGGCAGGTGGATGCAATCGCCTCATTCAACATTAACCAGGAGAGTTAGACAAACCAAACAATCACAGCTGAGCAGGAGCTCGCTGCCGAGCTTTACTCTGACATTTGGTTTGTGCCCTGCAGCTTCAACACAAGAAAACAAATAAGGTTTGTGTCTCCACTCTGAGAGAGTGGTTTAAACATTAACAGTGTCAGATCTGCCTGAAGCAGCAACAGAGACTGAACTTCAAGAGAAAAATGAAAAACAACTCTCTCCTGTCTGTGTCGGCCTGTCAGGACTCTGTCTGTGTGTAGAGCACATTACAGCAAAATGAGATGAATCACACAGCATGAAGGATGTGAAAGAGTGTTTACAGCAGCTGATCTAAAGGGGAAAAGTGAGAGAGCGATGGGGGGGGGTCAGAGAGAGGAGGGAGTAAACAGATGTCCTGGGCCTGCTGCCGGCATCATGCTGTCTGTTGGGGCTAACAGAGGTTTCCTGCAGGGTGTGGTGGCACCGTCACCGTCATGGTGGACTGCTGTGGTGCTCTTCGTTTGTCTGAGCTCCGTCCAGGGTTCGTCCCAGACCAACACCTGCCTCTGTGCCTCGGACATCCTGAGCTGCACTGCACTGGGTCTGGACCGGGTCCCCGGAGACATGCCAGTCTCCGTCGTCACCCTGGATCTGAGCCACAACCACATCGATCAGCTAAAGGGGGGCGCCTTTCAGGGACTTTCTCGACTGGAGACGCTACGGTTAGCTCACAACCAGCTGACCACCATTCACCTGGGGGCGTTTCAGAACACCTCCGGGGCCCTGCTCCGACACCTGGACCTGTCATCCAATCAGCTGCGTGTTCTGGAGCAGCACTACTTCCAGGAGCTGTCGGGATTGGAGGAACTGCTGCTGTTTAACAACCGGATCGTCCAGGTGGAGGGCAGAGCTCTGGCTGGACTGGGAAACCTCCGGAAGGCCTACCTCAGTCACAACCACCTCACCCATTTCCCCTTCTTCTCCATCCAGGAGCACAGCCACCCCCACCTGACCATGCTGGACCTGTCCTCAAACCGCCTGCTCAAACTGCCCCTGGAGGACATAACAAACCTCCCCCTCCCCATCCAGGAGGGACTCTACCTTCACAACAACTCCCTGGAGTGCGAGTGCTCCATGTACGGACTGTTCAGGCGCTGGAAGCAGAGAGGATACGCCTCCGTCAGTCACTTCCTGCAGGAGCACACCTGCTGGGTGTACGGGATCCAGAAAGGTTCTGTCCGCTTCCTCCTGCACGGGCGCTACTTTGAAAAATGCAACCTGACGGCGCAGCCGCTCAGAGAGCAGGAGAGCAGCGTTTCAGTGGGGGTGGGGAGGGCGGCGCTGCTGCACTGTGTGACCACGCTCACCGGACGCAGCGTCACCTTTCTCTGGGTCTCACCCAACCAGGAGTACGTGGCTCCGCCGGGGAACAACGGCTCATTAAGGATGTTCACCAACGGCAGCCTGGAGATCATGGCGGCGCGGGCGGAGGACTCCGGCGTGTACTGGTGCATGGCTCTGGACCAGCAGCAGAGACTCAATGAAACCCACGAGGTGAATGTGACGGTGGTGCTGCACGCTGACGGTCAGGCCCACGATTCCTTCAACACGGGGTTCACCACCCTGCTGGGCTGCGTGGTGAGCCTGGTCCTGGTCCTCATGTACCTGTACCTGACGCCCTGCCGCTGCCCTCCCTGCCCCAAGCCCCCGACCCCGGCCGCCACCGCCACCGGGACCGAGGCCGGGGCGGGGAGCGCCCAGTCCTCCATCCTCACCCCCACCCCGCCGGCCACCACCGAGGGCCCCGGCCGCAAGGTCAGTACCAACAAGCATGTGGTGTTTCTGGAGCCAATCAAAGAGCAGCAGAACGGCAGACTGAGGTCGGGGCCGGGAGCCGGGGCGGTGCACGGACACCTGGGGCCAGGGTTACTGTTAGGGCCGGAGCAACACGCCAAGCTCCAGGCACAGCAGAGGGCGGGGGAGACGGACTCCATCATGTCCGTCTTCTCGGACACGCCCATCATGTTGCCATAGAAACGGAACAAATAGACACAGACTGGCACCACCGCCATCACCGTTCACTCCCCCCACCCCCACCTCCCAGTCACCTCCCCCTCCCACCCAGCACTCCACCTGAGCACAGCAGTAACCCAGCACCAACCACGAGCTTTTCTCAGACGCATCTTTCCTTTGCGAAGCCTGAGGCTTCAACCGCCTGACAAAATAGATCAAGTGCAATTCTTAGAGATGAAACACTGTAAATCAAACCTGCAGACGTTACCGTCGGCCCGGGCCCCGCCCACCGCGCCCCACAGCCATGAACCAACGCACTGTGACCGGACGGTTCGGACGGTCAGGGTAGGGAACAGAGACGTGGGTCAGAGTCTGAGGTGAAACACAAACGTCAGGGATCAGAGGGTGGGGGGGTGAAGACGCCATGAGCATGGACCTCACAGGGCTGTCCCTTTAAGCACGGCTTGTACCTTTAATAAACATTTGCTACAGATGCCTTCTAGTCTCGAACAGAGATGTAGAGTAAAACCAGTCTTTTTGTAGCTTCTCAGCTTCTCTTTGTTTCTCTCTGATTAGAAACGTAGTGTAGCTCTGTCAGTGTCAGACGTCGTAGAGTAGACAGGCCACAGAAGAAAAGCTTTTAGCAGCAAAAATAGAAACTGTTTTCAAGGATAAGGTTTGATTGTGGACTCCTGTATCCCTCCTCCTCCCCCTCTCCTCCCCCCTGTCATCAGTCAGAACAGAAGCTGAACATCAGGAAAACAAAAGGGAATCAAACAAATGAATAAGTAAGCGTCAGTAGAAATGATTAATGCTGCAGAGGGAGAGCTGCTGCTGAGGCAGGAGAACTTTTAAAGGTTTATTAGTTGGATTTTTAAATTATTTCTCACTTTGTCTGTGACAGTACATGTGAAACTAAACCAGAGACGAGGGGGGGGGGGGGGGGGGGGGTGACAGGCCAATCAGGACAGACATGTTTTTTTGTTTTCTTGTCTTCAGTGTATCTGCATCCTCCTCTCCTGCACCGTCTCCTGTCCTCCCTCTGCCTGTGTGTTAATAAACCTCTGTATGTGGACCCTGCAGGAGGACGTCTGCCTGGTTATTGTCACTGAGACACAAACGTGTGTGTTGGTGCATCACACTGTGTGTGTGTGTGTGTGTGTGTGTGTTTCCTCCACTACAACACAACTTCATTAACATCAGAGCTGAACGACCTGAAACAGAGAAAAGTAAAAACTGATCATTTCACAGCTTAAACATTAAAAACATTTTTAGTTTAGTTTGACTTTCACTAAATCAGAGCTCAGTGACCGTCAGTACAGTTACTTCAGTACTCAGGTATTTATACTCTACTGCATCAGACGGCTGTTACACTCTGATCCTACAGAAGATAAAACATGACGAAGTATAAACTGTTGGACTGACAGAGGAGACAGATGTTAAGTCTGTGAAAACACCTGTGCAGGTTAAACCAGGTTCAACCAGCTACATTAGCATGATGCTAACACACTGAAGCTGTTCAGCCTGATTCTCCTGAGTAACTCAGATACTCTGATTACATTCTGCTGATAGTACTCCTGCAGGACTTTTACCTGTAACAGAGTATCTATAGTGTTGTTAACCCCCCATCACCCCCCATCACCCTCTCCAGCTCTGTGCTGTTTTCACCCACACACCTGCACATCACACACTCACAGAGACTCAGCGTGTCAGACAGACAGTCAGACAGACAGACAGTCAGACAGTCAGTCAGACAGACAGACAGACAGTCAGTCAGTCAGACAGACAGTCAGACAGACAGACAGACAGTCAGACAGTCAGACAGTCAGTCAGTCAGACAGACAGACAGTCAGACAGACAGACAGACAGACAGACAGACAGACAGGAAGAAACAGGAGGAGACAGACAGACAGACAGACAGACAGACAGACAGACAGACAGTCAGACAGACAGACAGACAGACAGTCAGACAGACAGACAGACAGTCAGTCAGTCAGTCAGACAGACAGACAGACAGACAGACAGGAAGAAACAGGAGGAGACAGACAGACAGACAGACAGACAGACAGACAGACAGACAGACAGACAGTCAGACAGACAGACAGACAGACAGTCAGACAGACAGTCAGTCAGACAGACAAATGGGGTCAGACAGACAGACAGACAGACAGACAGACAGACAGTCAGACAGTCAGACAGACAGACAGACAGACAGAAAGAAACACAGGAGGAGACAGACAGACAGTCAGACAGACAGGTGGAGCTGTGTTAGTGACCAACACTGAGTCTCTGTGATATGAAGGGAGAATAATTCCTCACGATAAGAATCAGACCTCCTGTGGTAACGTACTGATGTGTGATGCAGCTCACACACACAACGACAACAAACATGGAGCTGAAGCTGAGGAGGAGTTCACCTCTAAACCAGGAGCTACACACACACACACACACACACACAGTGTGAGCAGTAAAGTGAAGAATGAAACACGTTCTCACTGCGTTCCTTCTGTTTTATTTTTAGAGCAGTGTCTGTTTGTGAGGCTCAGACTGAACACAGCGTCACTCACAGCTGAAAGGTTCGATAGATTCTGATGGATTCTGATAGATTCTGATTGATTCTGATGGATTGTGTTGTGTGTGATGTGTGTGTGTGTGTGATGTGTGTGTTATTTATCATCAGGGTCAATACTGTCACCATGAAAAGCAGCAGGAGATCAGAGTCACTCTGCCACCACAGCAGCTTTTCATTAATGAAAACTGTGTGTGTGTGGTGTGTGTGGTATGTGTGTGTGTGTGTGGTGTGTGTGTGTGTGTGTGTGGTATGTGTGTGTGTGTGTGGTGTGTGTGTGTGTGTGACTGAAAACACACACGTAAACATTTTTCTGGGAAAATGAAATGTGAGCAGAAGAAATTTACACGTTAATGAAGCTGAGCTGATTTATCCACCGACCCCCCCCCATCCATCACTGACCAGCTCCAAACCAAACTGATCATTAGTGATCACGATGCATCCCCAGTTTACTACTCCTTTACTACTACTAGAAACATGAACCACAGTAAATAAACAGTGTTCAGGTCTCTCCTCAGAAACAAACTGATCCTGGAGCTTCAGCTTCTGTCTCCTGCTCTGAGAAAGAAAGGACACGTCCTGAAGGTAGAGACCATCACAACATCTCAGACCTGTCGGTCCTCTCTAATGTAATGAACTGTTACTGTACCATCGCACGTTCTACAACACGTCACAACCTCACGTTTACAGAGAATTCAAGCTGAGGACAGAGAGAGAGAGAGGGAGAGAGAGAGAGAGAGAGAGAGAGAGAGAGACAGAGGGAGAGAGAGAGAGGAGAGAGAGAGAGAGAGAGAGAGAGAGAGAGAGAGAGAGGAGAGAGAGAGGGGAGAGAGAGAGGGAGAGAGAGAGGAGGGGGGGGAGAGAGGGAGAGAGGGAGAGAGGAGGAGAGAGAGGGGGGAGAGAGGGAGAGAGAGAGGAGGAGAGAGAGAGGAGAGAGAGAGGAGAGAGGAGAGAGAGGGGAGGGGGGAGAGGGAGAGGGAGAGAGAGAGGGGAGAGAGAGAGAGAGGGGGGAGAGAGGGGGAGGGGGAGAGGAGGAGAGAGAGAGGGAGAGAGGGGAGGGGGAGAGGAGAGAGAGAGGGGAGAGAGAGAGAGAGGGGGGGAGAGAGGGGAGAGAGAGAGAGAGGGGAGAGGGAGAGAGAGAGGAGAGAGAGAGGGAGAGAGAGGAGAGGAGAGGGGAGGGGGGGGAGAGGAGAGAGAGAGGGGGGAGAGGAGGAGAGAGAGAGAGAGGAGAGAGAGAGGGAGAGAGAGAGGAGAGAGAGGGGAGGGGGGGAGGAGGGAGAGGAGAGAGAGGGGAGAGAGAGAGAGGGGGGGAGAGAGGGGAGAGAGAGAGAGGGGGAGAGGAGAGAGAGAGGAGAGAGAGAGAGGAGAGAGAGAGGAGAGAGAGAGAGAGAGGTAGGGGAGAGGAGAGAGAGGTAGAGAGAGAGAGAGAGGGGAGAGGGGAGAGAGAGAGAGGAGAGAGGGAGAGAGGAGGGAGAGAGGGAGAGAGGGGAGAGAGGGAGAGAGAGAGAGGAGGGGAGAGGGAGAGAGGGAGGGGAGAGAGGGAGAGAGAGAGAGGGAGAGAGGAGAGAGAGGGAGAGAGGGGAGAGAGAGGGGGGGAGAGGGAGAGAGAGAGGAGAGAGAGAGAGAGAGAGAGAGGAGCACCATACAGCTTCTACACAGACTCATCTGTGCTTTAAACTGATCCAGACTCAGAACAGGGTCCAGACTCAACAACAACATCAAAACATCTCCTCTCCTCTTCTGTTCAGCCATGTAAGAGGTCAAAGGTCAGACACAGCGGCAGACAGACTCTGTGTTCAACTGAATCAAACAGGAAGTGACCAAACACAGACGCCATGACGGTCTGAGGAAACACAGGAAGTAACCTCCGACAGGTTTCACTGTCTCCACTCTGCTGTTTACACCGACACTGCAACAACACAAACTACACACACCTCATACACACACACACACACACACAGCATGGATCATTACTCTCCTCTCCGCTGCTCCTGTTCATTTCCCAAAGTTAGTTTATTATTATTCAAATCAACACAAATCATTGGACGGATGGGGAAGGTGACCTCACTTCCTGAGGATATCATGACTTGACATCCTTCAGAATAAAAAGCTCGGAGGAACCACTTAAACAGCTGCTGGTTCATCTGAGCTTGGTGCTGGACAGAGGAGTTCACAGCTGTTTGATGTGGATGGATGTTCAAACCCTGTCTCCTACAGTTTACATTCATATACGAGGAAACTCAGAGGAGCTTGGATCAGACCTCAGATCAGACCTCAGATCAGATCTCAGATCAGAGCTGCAGGGGTTAATGCTGATGTCAGAGAGAAGCTGTTCTGTGAGATGGAGACAGAGCAGACGTTAAATATTGAAGAGGTCTTCCCTCATTCTCAGACTCCAACATCACAGCCATCAGACCAGGTCTGAACCAGATCAGGTCTGAACCAGACCAGACCAGGGACTCATCTGTCTGATTGTATCCTTCACATCACCAGAGACCGATTCAACAACGTCTCAGTTTCTGCAGAAATATCACACAAACATCCTCCTCTCCTCAGAGTCTGACAGAGGACAGGGTGCATTGTGGGTAGGGCTGTGCGAGTTGACAATATACATTCCTGATAGTGGGTACCAGTCTGAGGACGTGAGGAGGAGGACGTGTGGTCTCAGTGAGTGTTGAGCTGGAACAGGTCTCTGATGGCTCTGCATCAAAGACCGTTCTCAGAGTCTGAAGCTTCAGGACCAGGACTGATGATGATGATGATCTCTGTTTGTTTGTGGCTGATTTAAATTCTGGATCGAGTCCTGAATGAGTCCGGATCCTGCAGAGTCTGAGATGTTGTTCTACACAACCGAACCTTCAAACCTCCATTAAGAAGGAATCCCCATCTGATGCTGCTGCTCTCTGTCTCTGCACTAAAACACATCTCATCAATTATTCACCACCACAGAGTAAATAAAAGCGACGTAGGAGGAGAGATCCCATCTCACTGCTGCTCTGTCTCTCAGAGACACTCTGGGAAAGTGACAGGATGTTGGTGAAAGTTAAACCACAGTTATAGAGGAGAAAAGAAGCGCAGACAACAACACAATTATCATCTAACTTCCCAGAATAAAGTCCCTTAAACTGTTTCTGATTCCTCAGGAATCAAACCAAAATCAGTTCTGGACTTTCTGAGGAAAAACCTGATCAAACCAGAAGATTAGAGCTGATATCCAGCTCTGTGGACAGACAGGAAACATGAAGCAGGCAGAAACAGACAGGAAACAGGAAGAAGGCAGGAAAGAGACAGGAAACAGGAAGCAGGCAGTAAACAGACAGGAAACAGGAAGAAGGCAGGAAACAGACAGGAAACAGGAAGCAGGCAGTAAACAGACAGGAAACAGGAAGAAGGCAGGAAACAGACAGGAAACAGGAAGAAGGCAGGAAACAGACAGGAAACAGGAAGCAGGGCAGTAAACAGACAGGAAACAGGAAGGAAACAGACAGGAAACAGGAAGCAGGCAGTAAACAGGAAACAGGCAGGAAACAGGAAGCAGGCAGGAAACAGGAAACAGACAGGGAACAGGAAGCAGGCAGGAAACAGGAAACAGGAGAAACAGGAAACAGACAGGAAACAGGAAACAGACAGGGAACAGGAGACAGGCAGGAAACAGGAAGCAGATAGGAAACAGGAAACAGACAGGAAACAGGAAACAGACAGGGAACAGGAAGAGAAACAGACAGGAAACAGGAAGCAGGCAAAACAGGAAGCAGGCAGGAAACAGGAAACAGACAGGAAACAGGAAGCAGGCAGTAAACAGGAAGCAGGCAGGAAACAGGAAACAGACAGGAAACAGGAGACAGGCAGTAAACAGGAAGCAGGCAGGAAACAGGAAGCAGGCAGGAAACAGGAAACAGACAGGAAACAGGAGACAGGCAGTAAAACAGGAAACAGATAGAAACAGGAAGCAGACAGGAAACAGGAAACAGACAGGAACAGGAGACAGGCAGGAAACAGGAAGCAGACAGGAAACAGGAAACAGACAGGGAACAGGAAGCAGGAAACAGGAAACAGGCAGGAAACAGGAAACAGAGGAAACAGGAAGCAGACAGGAAACAGGAAACAGACAGGAACAGGAAGCAGGAAACAGACAGGAAACAGGAAGCAGGCAGTAAACAGGAAGCAGAGAAACAGGAAACAGACAGGAAACAGGAAGCAGGCAGTAAACAGGAAGCAGGCAGGAAACAGGAAACAGACAGAAACAGGAGACAGGAAAACAGGGAAGCAGGCAGGAAACAGAAGCAGGAAACAGGAAACAGACAGGAAACAGGAGACAGGCAGTAAACAGGAAACAGACAGGAAACAGGAGACAGGCAGGAAACAGGAAGCAGACAGGAAACAGGGAAGAAGAGAAACAGACAGGAAACAGGGAAGAAGGAGAAACAGGAAACAGACAGGAAACAGGGAAGCAGACAGGAAACAGGAAACAGACAGGGAACAGGAGACAGGCAGGAAACAGGAAGCAGACAGGAAACAGGAAGAAGGCAGGAAATAGACAGGAAACAGGAAGCAGGCAGGAAACAGGAAACAGACAGGAAACAGGAAGATAGAAACAGACAAATTTCACCTGACACACCTGAAATACCTGCTGCTGAGGATAACTACAATCTCCCACAGATTGACCATGTGAGCAAATCTGTGTGTGTGTGTATGTGTAATGGTTCAGAGCTTCATCCCTCAGAGAGCGTGTATACAAGTTTACAGATGGTGTTAATATTCAGCTGCACACACACACACTCACACGTCTAACACTGAACATGACTGGATTAAAGCTGCAGTAACTGATCCTGGGTCTGACAGCCTGAAGTCAGAAGGTGTTTTTCACTGACTTTTCCTGATCAGAAGGATTGATCAGGAAACAGGAACTAAGGTGTAGAATAAACCTCAGTAACAGCTGATTTTATCATCACACAGCTTCAGCTCAGCCTTTTAAACAGAAGCTAACAGAGGTAGAGCAGGGTTACTGCAGGTCGTCACACTGCTCTCAAATCACATCAACGTCAAACAGATAAATAAGTGAATTATATTAAACAGTATTAATGAGGGTGGATGTGATCAGACCTCAGTGTTCATTTATTTAGCATGTTAGCTTGTTTTCTGGCTCCATCTGTGCACCAACTGCAGAGCCAAGACAGTGTTGATGAGGAGCCAAACTCTTCCTCAGAGTCTGTCTGATGACGTATGTTTGACATCCAGTCTAAGGCTGCTAACACACAGAGACTCAGTCCGGTTTCACCTGCAGGTCTGCATTAGTCCAACACAGACTTTAAAACCTGGATCAACTGTAAACAAGGATCAGCTGAGTCAGGCTGCAGGACATTTCTGAAGAGAAGCTTCTTCATGTGTTTGAGTTACTGATGGATTCATGTGTTAAATATGTTCGATACACACTTTGTTTGTCACCTCAGACTCTGTTGAGTACAGAGTCCTGTAGGACTGAGCCTGAAACCAGGAAGTCAGTTAGCTAGCATGTTAGCACTTCCTGTCTCGCCCCAAAAGTCAGTGTGTTTCTGGTTACCGTCTGAAATAAGGTTGTGGTTTTAACACAGCTCAAGACATTTTCAGGTTTTATTCTCCGACACAAATGGGCTGCAACTCTACCCTGACAAGCTTCTGAAGCTTCTTACGTGTCTTAAAAAGGCGGTTACAACGAAAGTGTCTAAATGAGACTACAGAGGTTGTCGGGACGCTAACATGAAAACCCATCACCACCAGTCCACCTTTACAGCCCTTTGCTAGGTTTCTACTCACGCCTTTTCAAACTATCACTAACTTTCTAAGAAGAAAGGTTTTTGTAGAAGAGCCTAGAGTTAAATGAAATGACCAGTTGGAAGCTTGGTGCTGGTTCTGGATCAGTTTGTGTTGCTCTCACAGAGCAGAAGTGTTGGAACCAGTGAAAGTTAAATTCACATTTCAGTAGATTCACTATGAAAGAAAATAATTAAGGTGGAATTGTTTTAAATTATGTTCAGTATTTTCATGCAGATAAATTAACTCATTTCTGCTTCTCTGCCCTTCTCATTTCCTCCTCCTCCTCCTCCTCAGATCTCTCCATCTAACCTCTACTCTCTCCTTCCACCTTAAGCCTCTCCTCCATCCGTCTGTAAGCCTCCATCTGACTCCACCTTTCATTTATTCCTCTGTAAATCCCTCTGACCCCCTCTCGTCTGCATCCTTCCTCCATCTTTCCTCCTCTCTCCGTCTTATTTTCCTCAGAACTTCGGCGTCTCCCACCCCTCACTGCCATTTATGCTGCTCTGTGGTTTCCATGGTAACAGAAGACCACCGGTATGATGGGAAATCTGCTCCACAGCCAACAACACACACACACACGTACAGATACAGACACACACACACAGACACACACACACAGTTATGCAAACGCTTGTCAGTGTGTGAATCCACTGAGTCTGTCCATCAAACACACAAACATGCTAACAGAAGCTAACTGGCCTCATGACAGAGATGACAGCAGCTTCTTCTCTGTCACCTGACGACTGTGACCTTTACCTGTTCACCTGTGTTCATTTGGTGTCTGACATTTAACAATTTAACACAGACAAATGATCAGGTCACAGTCTGAATGAAAGTCAGAGTAAAATCTGACCACAGATCAGTTTACACCTGTGGATCCTGTATGATCCACCTGTCTGTCTCCAGCTCTAACAGCAGCTCAGTGTGATGAGACAGACTGTCTCTGTTTCCAGAGGGAGGTTCAGAGTGTAAATCAAAATCTGATCTGAGCTGTGAGTCTCTTATTTACAACACATCAGCTCTGAGAGCTGCTCTGACCTGATGAGAGGAGGAGAGGACTGTTTCCTGGCAGACCCCCCCCCCCCCCCCCCCCCCCCCCCCCCCCCCCGTACCAGAGAGGATGCTGGGTAGAGGAGCTTCAGCTGCTTCTCTGAGTGTAAGAGAGAACAGGACATGATGAAGAGGAGACAGGAACAAAGACACAACATGATCAGTGCTGCTGTCTCCAGGTGACACACAACACACACCTGTCACACACCTGCTGACCGACACTGACACTGTGACTGCTGGTAAACAAACCTCCACATCACATCGGCTCTGTGAAGGATTCAACACTGAAGACACGACACAGATCCAACTATATTACCCATGATCCTCTTCTCCTTCCTGAGCAGGAAGTGCTGTGTCTGTAACAAACACCAGACTCTGATATCTGCGTCAGTTTCCTGGATCTCAGAGATGAACTCTGGTTTTTAATGATCTACAGTTCAGTGTGACTCTGAACTCTCTGGGTCTGATTCCAGCAGTTTAAGCTGCTGACTATCACTCAGTTAGAGGGAGATCGAACCTGCTCAGTTACACAGAGCAACAACAGACAGAGGCTCTGTTTTCCCTGTTCCACTGAACCATCACAGTCTGAGAGTTTAAAGTTAAATGATGTTGGTTTAACTGAGCAGTTCACTGTGTGAGAGACTCCAGGTTTAATCAGTCTGTTTTTAAATGAGGACGGAGCTCAGTGTGTTTTCATGCGTGAGCAGAAGAGACCAGAGTCTAAATGTATTAGTAACCTTCATTACACCTGTAGCAGGTGGGGGGGGTGGGGGTGAGTCCATGTTTTAATGAGGGGGTGATAATCCTCTGTATCTGCAGCGAATCAGGGATCAGATGTTCACATGTGACCTGGAGGATGAGGAAGCTCATTGTTCCTCCACCTGATCACAGGCATGATGGTGAAAACCCTGGCTCACACACATGACGACAGATGACAGGAGAGAGGACCAACACACACCACACACTAACACCACCACCAACCAGAGTCTGGACTCTGACCCTGCTCCTTCAGAGCAGCTGTTCAGCTGTTGGACTCGGAGGACTGTGTTCACGTCCCTTCTGGATTCACACAGGTTACATGTTAATATTGGAAATATGTTCTTATTAACGTTTGATCTGATTGATAACTGTGTTGTATCGAGGTGAGAATCAGCTGTTGAGTTGCTGCTGCTGCTGCTGCTGCTGCTGCTGTATTATCTCCTAATGTTGTGCTGTTTCTCTGCAGCTCCTGCTCTTTGACAGAAATTATTCATGTTGCTGTTGTTCTCTAACCAACACTTCATTGGTTTCATCCTTATTAATGAATAAATGTTTTCATTCTCCGGGACTGACTCTTCCTCACTGACTCTGTTAAATGAACCTGAAAATAAAGAATCAATGAAATGAAAATAACTAGAGCAGTCCTCATAAACACACATTTTATCTCAGAGTCAACGACATCCACGGAGGAAGACCTCTCTGAGACCTCCCTGAAACCTCCAGCCCAGAACCTCCATGGAAACCTCCTGAGAGCAGCCCATAAGAGCCTCCTGAGCCTCCATGAGCACTCCCTGAACCTTCCTGGAGACACTCCATGGAGCCTCCCTGGAGCCAGCCTGGAGCCTCAATGAGCCTAGAGCCTCCATGAGAGCCTCCCTGGAGCCTCCATGAGCCTCCCTGAGAACCTCCATGAGACCTCCATGGGCAGCCTCCCTGAGAACCTCCATGGAGACCTCCTGGAGCCTCTCTGAACCTCCCTGGAGCCTCCATGGAGCCTCCATGTGGAGCCTCCTGAACCTCCCTGGAGCCTCCATGAGAACCTCCATGGAGACAGCTACAGAGCACTCTGAAACATACCAAACCTCATGACCTCCATAAGAAACCTCCATGAAACCTCCCTGAAACCTTCCTGAAACCCCCATGAAACCTCCCTGAAACCTCCATGAAACCTCCCTGAAACCTCCCTGAAACCTTCCTGAAACCTCCATGAAACCTCCCTGAAACCTCCCTGAAACCTCCATGAAACCTCCATGAAACCTTCCTGAAACCTCCATGAAACCTCCCTGAAACCACCATGATACCTCCCAGACTCGGGACGTGTCTATGTGTTGGAAAGCGATGGTCCCTGCTGAGAGCTGAGCAGTGAAAGCAGCGTTCTCAGAACAATAAAAATCACAGCAGGCTGACTATCATGTGGTGGAAATAAACAAAGTCCCCAGAGTCCAGGCCTCTCATGCTCCAAAGCTGCTAAGCTAATTAGCCCCGGTCTGAATCTAATCTGTGGATGACTGCGAGCTGCTTCTCATGTGTTTCAGCCTGAGGTAATGGACAATAATTAGCTCTATTGATTTTCTACAGTGTGGAGGGGTGAGAGGGGGGAGGAGGTCTTTAAAAAAACATTCACATTTAACTGTTGGAGGAAAAAAAAAGTAATGTTAAACTAAGACGGATCTTGGACGAGCTGTTGTTGCTGATAACAACGCTCTACATGGTGTTCACTGCTACTGATGAGAGTGGCAGCCATCTTGAATTCTTATGTCTGACTTAGTTGGAAATTCAACCTCAGCAGGAAACTGTAACACAGCATTACACCTGCCTCAGGTGTTTGGACTCGAGAACACTGCTGCTTGTAAATATTAACCATGTATTTGTGAAGTGTTTATAAAGATTTACATGGTCAGTGGAGCCACAGACACACTGATGGAAAACAGCAGTTTTACCTGCAGTGAAAAGCTCTGAATATTCCACCAGAGGACGAAGCTGTGACAGGATTCTTTACTGTTCATTATGTGTGAGGCATTTTATTTTTATGTCTGAGAGACCAGCATCTGTCAGGACTGTGTGTGACCCACTACTGTCAGGTGTGCACAGGTGAGCGGAGGCTGCAGGAGACAGTTTGGCTCTGGTGGTTTTACTGGAGCTCCACAGACCTGGACCGCTGCCTCTCTGATTTATTACATACAAACACTTCAGCACCCACGAGTGGCCACAGGTTATTAGTGAAGCAGGCAGCATGTGAGCGGCAGGAGGACATGAAATGAGTTCATAACACAGCTCCAGGCCGTTCACTGGACGGCTGCTCTCCACTTCAATTAATTCGCCTGTGGAGCCGTGGCTCAGTGTGAGACACAGAGGAAAACACACAACTGAAAACTCAGTGTTAAAGGATAAATCTGGTGTTTTTGGACCACCACCAACAGCTGCTGCAGTGTAAACAAACTGACAGAAACATCACTGTATATCACCACCAGACTCCACTGATAAAAACATGATTTTACTGCCTGCCTCACCAGTATTACTCCACCCAGCAGTAGATGTCAGGGTGTAAAAAACAACAGATTCAATCCAACAACACAAACCGACTAAAACCAGCTCCAGCAGCCTGAGACTGAGGCGTGACTGCAGATATAAACAGTACGAGGGTCCAGTCTGTCCTCAGCAGGATGAAGTACAGTCACAGTTTTTAAGGAGGAGCAGAGTTTTATCCCATCAACACAGCGCTGATGGTGGCTGGTCAATAAATGCCATTATGAGTGGACACTAATGGGAACATGAGGTGCAGGAGACACTGAGGAGAAGTCGTTGATGGAGGTGTATGATGGGAGGACAGGCCACAGTGATTAGACCTGATGTTCAGTCCACTGTGAGAGGATCTGAGGTCAAACACACAACAAATCAATACGACAATGTCACACGCTGTAGATACAGGTTTATACCTGCAGCATCGGGTGAGCATTCACATGTCCTCAGGTAGATTCAGTCTCTTTAGAAACATTTCAACCTAATAAGACACGTGAATTAAAGACCTTCCATCTGGTTAGATGTTAGTTTAGCTTAGCATAAAGACTGGAAACAGGTACAAACAGCTATCGTCGATCTTTACAAACTAAATCCACCTACCAGCTCCTCTAAAGCTCCAGTCTTTATACTAAGTGAAGCTAAATGTCTTTCTGCTAAGCTAACTGACTTCCTGCCAAGACAAGCTAACTGTGTTTATGCTGAGCTAAGCTAACTGTCTTTATGCTAAGTCAAGTGTACCGTCTTTAAGCTTAGCTAATTGTCTTTATGCTAAAATAAGATAACTGTCTTTATGCCAAAATAAGTTAACCATCTGTATGCTAAGCCGAGATAACTGGGTTTATGCTAAGATAAGCTAAGCTAACCAGCTGCTGGTATCAGCCTGAACATCAAACTCTCAGACATTATCTCTGATTATTTCAGCAGAAAACAGATGAGAGTTTGGGAAAGTTTTTACCTTCAGTCAAACTTTAGAGGAAAGTAAAAAAGCACAGAACAAATTTACATATGAGAAAAACACGTCGTGGGCTGAGGAGGTCGTTCATTGGCAGACGACGACAGAGACACTTCCAGCTTCACTCAGTTTAATCTGTTCAGCTCAGACACTGACATCAAGACCCACTGACCTGATCCAGATCCTGTTCTGAGACCAAAACCTCCACAGACTGAGCTCACCAACCAGGATTCACACGAGGACGACTACAGGGGAACAGGTGAGTTGGTTCTTACACAGAGTCAGGACTCAAACCACAGACACAGATGCTAATGTTAGCATGCTGCATTACTGAACACAACTGCAGCTGAACCTGTTTCCTCCATCGTCTCCTGAGAGCAGAGACGTCTCCTCCCAGTTAAATTCAACATAAATATTAGTGTGTGTAGTTTTTACATGAAGCGACAACACGAGCAGCTCTGATCACTTTAATGAGGATCCACTGAGGACCTGGTGATGTTGCTTCTCTGCAGTTAATGAGTCTCGTTGTTCATTTCAGATTAAAAACATTTCATTATTAACACGTCGTTGTCTCCTGCTGCTGAACACGCTCCTCTCTCGGTGCTGCTGTTTCCTCACCTGTACGACACGTTTACTCAGGTGGATCAGGTGTAGTAACACTGTGTGTGTGAGAGTGAGTTTTCCCTTCACGTTGCCTCACAGGAGCCAGTCCAGCTCTGCTAACACTGAGGCCTTTATTCATGATGTTACCGGTCACACAGGGAGTCCTCCTGTGGCCTCTGCTCCTGCCCCTGTTCCAGTCTTTATGCTAAGCTAAGCTAACAGCAGGTTTTGTGTTTAACCTCTTCTGAGCCACTGAAGGTTCACTCATACTCATCATCATCCTCCATTAGAACAGGAGTCCAGCAGAGTGGATCTGTTTCCCAGTACAGGCTGTTCCCTTCCTCCCAGTCATTAATCTGTGGCTTCACTCGGACGTCCAGGATCAGCCTGACTGAACGAGCTTTAGCAAAGATAAGGAGGAGAATTATAAAGTGCTGAGCCTCACATATTAACCAGCAGGGAACACAGAGAGACCATCAATCAACATCCTGAAGCAGCAGCCAGAGGACAACAGTGGAATACTAATAATAAGATGAGCAGGATAATGGTTGGAGATTACAGAGACGACAAACAGACGGCTGCAGCTACAAACACCAGGGAATACTGTCCTGACCAGGATCTGTGGACAGGGTCCAGAGGAAACTACAACCACCTCCTCCTCTACCTTCTACCTGCTGAGAGCTGCGTGCTCGTCACAGCAAGTTAAAACTGACTGACAGTGTCAGCAGCCCGACAGGAGAGTCGTGGTGTGGTAAGATTTAATAACTGAGCTGTGAACGCCAACGTTATGTTTACAGTTTGCAGCTGCAGGAGGATTATTGTCACCACTGCAATGTTATGAAGTTGCAATAACACAACTCTGCAGAGGGCTTTTAATTTGTCACAGGAAGTGGAGACAGTGGTAATAACCGATTGAGGAGAGAGGGAGAGAGAGGAAGAAGCTCAATTAACTTGCTAACATTAAGTTAGATTTGTAACAACAGCTGATTCACTCTATTAATCCCCCACATAGTCAGAACATCATGAAGGAGGGTTCATCACAGGACTGTTCCTAATAAACTGATCAGGACCAGCAGTAGATGTCGATGTGAGAGCTTCAGTTCTTCTCTGCCTGTTTCCTGTCAGTCGGTGGTTTTCTGTGGCACCAGCCGCAGCGTTTTATCTTCAGTTAATTGAATTCCCTCCTCGCTGCAGCACATCAACACCCTGAGATCCTCCCACTGAGGAGAGAGCTCTGAGCTCTACACTCTCCTCAGGTTAATAAACCAGGACGTCTCAGATTCAGCTGATTCTGATACTGATGATACAGCTCTGATCATCATCAGGACCCAGCAGACCCTCCGCAGTAAAGGTTCTGCAGCTTTCCTTACAGAGGCTTTTACTGTGAAAAAACAAGAGGAAGTGTTGAGTTATGTTGAATGTGGATCAGGAGCACGACAGAGAAGAAACGTCAGGAGTTAATGATGAAAACCTGACTTCTGTTACAGTGTGGTGAGTCAGTGCTGTGGACAGTGTATTATCAGTCCCTGAGGTAAAAACAGGCTCCAGCCGTTGTCAGAGGATTTACTGAGAGAGTCCAGCTGCACAGAAACCAAAATGTCTCCTGTGTGCCTCTGAGTCAGAGCAGTGAGGGGAAAATATGAGATTAGAACTTCTCTCTGTGTGTTTGGATGAAACACAATTATCCAATTAACCACGCCGACAACAGCCCTCAGCCACATCAGGACACACACAGAGCACACAGTGTGAGCTACGGCAGGCCTGAAGGGACACTTTCCCAAAACAACAATTCACCACAGCTGATTTCCTGCTGTCAGAGCGGCTCTCTGAGAGTTATTGAGACGTAATGAGTTTGGATTCGTCTGTGCAGCGTGTCACTGGAGGAGCGGTCGTGTTAATTAAAGCTCAATCAGACGCTGATGAAAAGCTCAGAGAAGCAGCAGCTCCGTGACACGATGATCCACACGAGCAGGGACACTGCTCAGTCTTCACACATCAACTACACCCTCACCTCTACACCTGCTGTTCACTGATCTGAGGTCAGGAGCAGGACGACAGATTTATATCAGGGAAAATGAACCAGAATTCTTCTGTGATTCCACTGATTGATTTCCTGTCATTAATGAAGTTATGACTCTGAACACTAAGTCAGACGCTTCAAAAAGAAATCAAACATAATAAAGAAACTCTGTTTAGGCTGCTGCAGTAAAACCAGTTTGTTGATGAAGAGTGAGACAGAAAACAAACAGCAGAGTGAAGGAGGAGTAAATCACAGAGACAAGCGGAGCCCTGAACTGCAGAGAAAACCTTCCCATCAGCCCCTTGTGACGACGTCTCAGCCACAGACACGTCAACAGACTGAACGACTCCTAACACACCTGAATACACTGATCCATCAGCTCACAGCAGCTGTTTGAATCTGAAGCTCAGGCGACAGGGTTAGTACCAGTTAGTACCAGTTAGCACCAGTTAGCACCAGGGCTAACCAGCTGAATGGTCTGATACAATCAACAGATCCAGTAACACCTGGACCTAACCAACAGGTGCATTGTGGGTAAAAAGGCAGCTCAGACTCACCCCTGTCTGTCTCCGTCCACCAGGATTCGAACCAGGATCCCTGTAACAGCGACCAGGATTGGGTAGTGGTCTACAGACTCCAGACCTAGAACACAGACACAGTCATTTAATACAGACACACAGTATTGCTGCTAAGCTAGGCTAGCTGTTTCCCTCTGTTTCCAGTCTTTATGCTAAGCTAAGCTACCTCCTCATTATCTCTGTCTGTATGAACCATTAATACTGTTTGAATCCTCTGGTCAAACACAGGAGAACAGATGCTGAATATTAAGATTCAGCCTGATAAATATGTGTCATCCTCTCTGCTCCTGCTGACCTCTGACCTCTGACCTCTGCTCTGACACATCAATAAATACAGAAACATGAGGAAACAGACATGATCCTGTCTCTCAGAGCAGGAACAGATCACTGCTTCTGTGTGTGTGCGTGCGTGTGTGTGTGTGTGTGTGTGCGTGTGCGTGTGTGTGTGTGTGTGTGGGTGTGTGTGTGTGTGTACCTGGCAGTCTTAAGTTGACGACTCGGTCGAACAGGTTCTTCTCTGCCGTCACTCGGTTTAACACCTGGTTCAACAGCTGCACAGAAACACACCAGATTTATTCTGTCAGCGACGACGGCAACAACAACAACAACAACAACAACAACAACAACAACAACAACCCCCCACCCCACCCCCCCAAAAAAACACACACATCACCACTCATTCTTCATGTTTATCACACTTCTTTAAAACTTTAGACTCAGGTTTCAGATGAAACAGAGCTGCCTCCAGCTGTGTCTGATGATGAAGAATATTTTTTTCTCTTTATGTTGAATGTCTGACAGAAGAGTAAAGTCTGAAGCTTGAGGATCAAACTGCAGCTGATACCTGTGGATATTTACAGATGAGACACTAACACCTCAGCTTCATCTGTCCTCAGGCTCCTGTTTGTCCCACAACAACAAGCAAACACAGAATTCAGCCCAAACACTGAAAACATGAAGTTTGATCTTTAGTGAAAACTCACCTTTACTCAGGTGGATGATTTGTTTAGTCTTGAAATGACTTTCAGAGAGGAAGTGGAGTGTATGAATAAAGCAGCAGATAAGAGCCTTAAACACGTCTACAATGACAGCTCAAAGCTCATTAAAGCTCATGTTCTTTACGTCACTCATCGGCCTTCAGTGAACGACGTACGATCTCAGCAGAGCACAGAGCAGAGAGTTCACAGACTCCAGTGATATTTAAACCATCTGTCTGAGCCGTGTTAGTGCTCGACAGGTAACAGAGAACCTGGACGGTTTAGTCTCAGGACCTCATCCAGTTTTCCTGTGAGCACCTGAACATGTGAGTCCACCTTTACCCCTGAGGACTACCACCAGAGAACCCATCAGGAGGATGATGTATGAGCCCAGGTGTGGTTTACCTGAGCCAGTCGTCTGAGGAGCAGCTCTGCAGAGGGTCTGGACCAGTCCAGGAAGATCTCAGGGACCAGAGTGACAGTCATCTCCAGGACTCGCAGCAGACTGACGGACAGGTCGAAGCAGGTCGCACACACCTGCAACACAGGCAGGTGAGAGAGCCTGAACACACACCTGAACACACACCTGGCACCTGACCTGGTAGGGTCATTAAACTGATCTGAGAACAGCACATTTATCCATCAGGTGAGCAGACAAACACTGAAACACAGAGACCTGTGTGTTTTTACCTTCAGCTGTCGAGTGTCCACAAAGTTTCTCTCTGGACGTTCTGCAGCCTGTTGGATCTGACACACACACACACACACACACACACACACACACACACACAGAGGAAGTCAACACATGTATACATATATCTGGAGTTTATCTCTGAGTATTATTGTGTTGAAGGTGTTTGAATGTGTGAATATTGTCATCAAATAAAGCTCCTGCAGTTTAAACTGAGATCAGTGTTGAGGACTTTAAACTGTGATGTGACAGAGTGAAGCAGCTTCAGACTCATTAAAGCTGATAAAACTTTATTAGTCGCAGTGACGACGGACAAATCCTGCAGGCGACTGACCGTTTTACCTTCTGACAGGAAGATGTGGCTTCAACAACAACATTTAAAAACACCAACACTGAGCAGGTGTAATGTCTCACCAGCTTAGCTTAGCCTGTTAGCATGCTAACATGCTGGGGGGGGTCAGATCATAGTTCATCACATTTCAGACGTTAACATCCCACTGAAGCTCAGTGAGGGAACAGTAACCTGAGCTGCTGAAAACAGCAGAAATCCCACAGGAACATGATCAATTAGACGACTGATGCTGTGAAGTCTGAGGATTTATCTGAAAGCCTAAATAATCTCATCAGAGGGAAACAAAGAGCCATTTCTAAACGAGGGCTTTATCCTCAATCTGCTCTGCTCAGTGACTCTGACACCAGCTGCTGAAGCTCTGATTACAGGACCAGACCAGACCAGACCAAACCGAACCAAACTGAACCAAACTGAACTATGAATGAATCGTATTAAAACGACGGTGTGATCCTTCCTGGTGGTGCATTCAGGTGCTAAAGTGAACGTCTGACTACAGAGCTTCAGTGTTGTGAACCTAAACCTGAACATTTATTACATGGCTGCATGTTCTGGTGTCAGCTGACAGAGACCTGAACCCTCTCTTCATTCTCTGGCTTCACTAAACCTGACAGCCACAGTCTGACTGAGCGGTCAGACGCTGGTTATCAACTGGTTAACTCAACCCAGGGTTAGTTAATTCTGAGTTAATTCAGAGTTAATTCAGAGTCAGAGAGTTTCAGAGGAGACAGTTCATTTCTATTCAACAGTTCAGGTGAAGATGTAACAGTCAATCAGTGAGAGAAACTCTCTCCCTGTTAGAAGAAGACTGGAACAGAAAAACCAATCACTGATCGATATCTATTGATCTTTATTATCTGTCCCTTTCCTGTGAACTCAGGCTCCTGTAGGATGACAACTGCAGTGACTCAGGTGGTTCTGTGTCAGCTCTGATCTGAAGACCTGATGGAAACTGAAGCTGAACCTTTGGCAGACCCAGGTTATCTGAGCAGATGTTCCTGTCTGTGAATCTGAATCTCACCTCCTGGATCATGCCGATGAACTCGGAGAAAGCCCAGTTGAGCTGGTTCAGGACGCTGTTGAGGAAGGAGGCGGCCATGTCTTTGTCCATGCTCAGCAGCTCTGCCATGTGTCTCTGCAGCAGCAACGACGGACACGGCTCTGAACCAATCAGACAGCAGGACACAGGTCAACAAACAGCTGCTCTGACCCTAACGCCACGAGGGGAGGACGGGGGAGGAGACTGGGCAGGTAAATACAGGAGGGGGGAGGAGGATTTGCAGCTGAGGAGAGTCGACGTCAGAGGAAAACTGAGGTAAGAGACAACGGAAACTAGAGAGAGGAGATGCTACAGGAGGAGGAGGAGGAGGAGGAGGAGGAGGAGGGTGGAGCAGGAAGAGAGAGACAGGAGGAGAGGGAGGAGGAGGAACAGGAGGAAGAGGAGGAGGAGCAGGAGGAGAGGGAGGAGGAGAACAGCAGGAGAAGAGGAGGAGGAGCAGGAGGAGGAGGGAGGAGGAGGAGGAGGAGCAGGAGTAGGAGGAGAGGAGGAGGAGGAGCAGGAAGAGGAGGAGGAGGAGGAGGAGGAGGAGGAGGAGAGCAGAGAGAGGAGGAGGAGGAGGGACAGCAGGAAGAGGAGGAGGAGGAGGAGGAGGAGGAGGAGAGGAGGAGGAGGAGGAGAAAGAGGAGTAGAGGAGCAGCAGGAAGAGGAAGAGGAGGAGGAGAGAGGAGGAGGAGGATGGAGGAGGAGGATGAGGAGGAGGAGGAGGAGGGCAGGAGAGGAGGAGGAGGAGAAGTTAGGAAGATAAAGAGGAGTGAGTGACAGTGGAAGAGGAAGATGAGTGATATGGAAGAGGAGGAGGAGGAGGAGGAGTGAGGGAGTATGCGTGATGAGGATATTATGATATATATGAGGAGCAGGAGGAGTGATGATGAGGACAAGTTATGAAGAGTGAGATGATGGAGTTATATATATGATGGCAATGATGAGGAGGGAGATGAGGAGTGAGTGAGTATGAGTGATGAGTTTATTTTATGAGTGATGATGATGAGGAGTGAGAGGATGATGATGTGGAGTATAGCTGAGGAGGAGGAGCAGCAAGAGGAGCAGAGGATATCTGCTCTGTCCTCCTCCTGCTCCTCCTCTGGGAGACATAATGGGAGCTGTGTCATGTCTTCATTAAGTCTAATGATCTCTCTCTGTGCTGCTGCTCCACTGGTTCCCAACCTGTGGGTCAGGGCCCTCTGAAGGGTCCCATCACACTTCAGCTGTTCACCGATATTGACTGACTGAACTCTGAACAGCAGCAGGACTGAATGAAGACAGAGAGAAAATAACTTACTCTGGAAACTAGCAATGGACAGATCTCCTGACAGGCATGCAGGTGAAGAGGCAGACAGGTGAGAGTCAGTTATCATGCAGGTGAAGAGGCAGACAGGTGAGAGTCAGTTATCATTGCAGGTGAAGAGGCAGACAGGTGAGAGTCAGTTATCATGCAGGTGAAGAGGCAGGCAGGTGAGAGTCAGTTATCATGCAGGTGAAGAGACAGACAGGTGAGAGTCAGTTATCATGCAGGTGAAGAGACAGACAGGTGAGAGTCAGTTATCATGCAGGTGAAGAGCCAGACAGGTGAAGAGACAGACAGGTGAGAGTCAGTTATCATGCAGGTGAAGAGACAGACAGGTGAAGAGGCAGACAGGTGAGAGAAAGCCAGTTATCATGCAGGTGAAGAGACAGACAGGTGAAGAGGCAGACAGGTGAGAGTCAGTTATCATGCAGGTGAAGAGACAGACAGGTGAAGAGGCAGACAGGTGAGAGTCAGTTATCATGCAGGTGAAGAGACAGACAGGTGAAGAGACAGACAGGTGAGAGTCAGTTATCATGCAGGTGAAGAGAATGAGGAGCTGATGGTTTTAGATGATGTTAAAATGTTGTTCAGAGCAGGATGATACACTGAGCTCTGAAATATTCATGATGACAGACTCAGATTCACTGTGTGAAAATAAAGTCTGTTTATTTATAAGAACAAACACACACTAAAAATAAAGATCAGAACTGACAGAGAGAAACACAGACAGGTGAGCCCCCCCCTCACTCTGACAGAGACAGACAGAGCACCTACTCTGCAGGCTGGGCAGGTTGGCATCCTCAGGTTTGGTTTTCAGCAGGTGAGGCAGGCGAGTGTATCTGTATCCAAACCCACAGCCCTGAAACAACAGAGACACCAGTCACCTGTCTGCTGCATCACACCTGTCATCACCTCACCAACACCTGGACTCATCTTTCCTGTGGAGTTACTGAGCCAAGCTGTTAGCCTAGCATGGCTAACATCACACACACTGCTTCATCTGCTGCTTCAACAGAAACTCAGTGTTTGTTATCTAAAGCTCAGTAACTAACTCTGCTGCACCACCTGTCACCTGTCACCTGCTACCTGACTTTATCACCTCTGTATGTTCTGATTTTATCTTATCATCATTATTAACAAGTAGCTTTTATTTTCCATCTTATTTAATTCAGTTTTTATTTATATAGCACCATATCACAACAAAAGTCATCTCAAGGCACTTTTCATATAGAGCAGGTCTAGGCACCATACTCTTTAAAACAGGTATTTACAGAGATCTTCTGTTACGTTAGTTCTGTTGCTTATCCATGTTTCAATCTGAAGAACCTGTAGAGCTAGTTTATTGTGTGTGTGTGTGTGTGTGTGTGTGTGTGTGTGTCCTCACCCTCCAGAGTCTGACCAGGATCCAGTTGGTCTGAGCCCAGGGTCTCTGTTCATATACGGAGCCAACAGGTTCCTCATCATGGCCACACGTCTGAGAACACAGATCACAGCTGAGACACCTGCAGACCTCCAGGTGACCCAGCGTACACCTGCAGACCTCCAGGTGACCCAGCGACATCTGCAGACCTCCAGGTGACCCAGCGACACCTGCAGACCTCCAGGTGACCCAGCGACACCTGCAGACCTCCAGGTGACCCAGCGACACCTGCAGACCTCCTGTAAGAGCAAGTGTTGGTTTTTAATGAAGTAAGTAAAACCACTTACTGCTCCTCTGGGATCCTCTCCACTGCCCTGAGGGATTGTGGGTAGCAGACGTAGCTGGCAGGCAGGGCCTGCATCAGAGAGTCTTTGATATCTGAGAGAGACAACAGGAAGGTTAAATGAACTGTAGTTCCACCAGTGATTTCACTGTTCTGACACAAATATCTGCTGAGAGAAAGAGACTGAGGTTCATCCAGAGTCAAACCTGTGTGACAGTCGCTGCCATTAAACCACCACAGAAGAAGAAGAGGTCATTAAGGCGCTCCAGTCAAAGCTCAGACACTGGACAACCATATTATTATCATCAGTTATCTGTTACCACAGAGCTCAGCTCAGCCAAGTTCTCTCTGTAGTCGAAAGCTGAAAATAAAGATCTGAACAGGACTTTCAGAGCAGAGAGCTGATGAAGAACAAACACCTCCACAGCATGTCTTAAGAAGACTGAGGTCAAAGGTCAAAGGTCAAAGGTCACACTGAACACACAGAGGACTGGTTGATCTGACATCTGTTTAGAGACAACAGCAGAAACACATCTTCCCTGTAGCTTTTCAGCCGCCGTCCTTCAGTATAAACACAGTTACACTAACAACCTCCTCAACCATCATGTGAAGATCAGCAGCTGGAAACTCTCTGCTCTCCAGATGTTCAACATCAATCAAAACAGGTCGTCATCCCAACCAGAGGGGGGCGCTACAGTGACACCACCCCCCCATCAAACCCTGCTGCTGGTTTATGAAGACATGAATGGTTCTGATCTGCTGCCTGGTTCTGAACCGTCCAGACCCTCAGGTCTTCAGGGACCTGGTCTGATTCCTGTCCCCAGAGTCAGGACTGAACCTGGAGGTTTTATTCAGAGACCTGCAGGTCTGATCCAACTCCTCTCTGCTCTGCACTATATAATGATCCCTCCTTTCTTACACTGAGCTGGAGTTTTTATCTTTATCTTTCTATTTTTTATTTTCCATTAAAGTCTTACTTCTTTTTTTATTGTCTTCTGTTGCTTTTACATTTTGTCTCTGTGAATTTTAAATCTCATCTTCAAACATAGAGTCCCAGTGAGACACACAGTCAACATGTAAATCTCTGTTTCCATCATGTATATGCATGTGTGTGTGTGTGTGTGTGTGTGTGTGTGTGTGGTGGTGTGTGTGTCACCTATGCCGACGATGCGTGGGTCAGCGAAGTGCTTGGCGAGGATGGCAGCCAGCTGAGTCAATGTTTCTTCGTATCCTGAGGAGATAAAACACGAGTGTGACGTTCTGCTGACGAAGAGAAAGAAATCTGTTCATCACTGAGCTGAGACAGCAACACACACACACACACACACACACACTGATGAGGACACACATGGATCAGTTTCACTCTCAGCTGCTGTTTAAACCTTTAACTGAGAGTCTGATCTCTGCAGGACTTTAACACGACAAACAGCTGCTGGATTTACACTTTAATCCATGGAAACGTGAGTGAGCAGAGAGCGGCTGGGAAACCTCGGCTCCTTCATTCACCTGGTCCTGTTCCAAACCCTGACAGGTCACAGCTCCATCAGAACCTTCTTACAGGTGCTGTTCCTAATAAACTGATAACCTGCAGCTGCTGCAGAGAGAATCAGGTGTAATCAGCTCAGACTGTGATGATCTCTGGTCCTCTTCATCAGGTGTTGAGGAGAGCTCAAACTGTCCTGACGTCTGAGAATCATACAAACTGCTGTTGATTCTTCTTCACTTCAGAGTCATCCCAGGTCTCAGTGAGTTAAACAGCTCTCAGTTCAGTTCAGCTGAAAGTCTGAAGTTAAAATCTTTGTGTTTTTTCTGCTTCAGATTCATTTTCTCACTCAGAGCTGATTTTAATTTCCCTCCTCCTTCTACTTCAGAGACTCAGACTTCTCCATCATTCACAGTATAAAGAAGTCACCACCAACGAGTCTCTATCGACTGCATCTGTGCAGAATTCACAGTGTTTTTCTTCATTAATCTGCAGTGATGCAGCCCAGAAACATGGCTTCAATGTTGCTGGAATCTGTAAACTCTCAGCGTTCTGCTCTATAGTCTGTTCATGTCAGTCCTTCTGACATTTGATCAAAGTACAGTAACTCACAGCTCCTCTGCTCAAAAATCACAACATTTCATCTTAGGCATGTTTCACTCTCTTATCTGCTATTTTATACAAATATTCAACTTCTGTGAAGTTAAGACTGCGTTAAAGCTAAGATTGAAAAAATCAAACTTCAAATTTTCAGCATTTTGGTCTTGAGTCTTTGAACGTTGGTTTAGGACAAACAGGAGCTTCAGGATAAAGCTGAGACTGATGTAAAACACTGGGGAATTAAATAAACCACTCAGAGACCTGTTCCTGAGCTGGGGACAGGTAGCTCTCTCACCTGGCAGCTCCTCCATGCTGTTTGCGGGACTGAAGTAGTTCTTGAGGGCGCTGTAAGCGCTCATGGCAACGCTTGGAGGTAGTAGAACCTGGAGCGGTTAGGGGAGTCTGCGGTTGTCGGCGTGGTTCGGCGGTCCGACAGACGCATAGCATGCACACGCCCAGCATCTTCTCCTGCACAGACACATAGACAGACGAACTGAGACCAGGAAGGACAGGAATCAACGACCCAGAAACCAAAGCCAGGTCCCGAGGAGCTGGATCACCTTGGAGTAGATGGTGGCGTTGATCCAGGCCAGTCTCCTGCTCAGGTGGTTCAGCTTCTCTGCAAACACCTTCTGGCTTTTCTGGAGCTCCTCCAGGATGTCTGCTCTCTGAGGGAAACAAGCAGGAGGAGGTTTATTCAGCCTGTCAGAGGATGAACAACATGACGAGACTACAGCTGAACACGACGTTCACTGAGACGACTCCTGAGTGCAGCACTGACAGGTGAACACAGCTCAGGTGTGAGTCTGGAGCAGCATTCAAACATGGAGTCAGGAGTTTACTGAAGGAGACAGAGAGTAAAGCTGATGAACTCTGACTCTGTTGAACTGCTCCACCTCTCCTAGATCTGGCTCTCAGGTCCTGAGACTGGATCTTCTCATGATTCCCAGGACCCGTCTGAAACCTGAGCTCTGAACCTGTGGAACATCCTGTCACTCTCTTCTCACACCTCAGACTCTGACAGACAGACAGCTGTGTTCCGACAGACAGACCCTTCCTGTTTTCATGTAAAGCTCTGTTACTTCTTCTCTTGTGTAAACTTTATATTTTACCTTTAATTCAGCGTCTGTGAGAGGAAACAGATGTAAACTCTCCTCAGCTCAGTCGGTGCTGATAAATCCTGACTCTCTCCTGAAGAGAAACTCTTTAAAATAATAAATCTACTGAAGTGAAACCTGAGTGTGATGTGTAGTAAACAAGGATGATGCCTGTTGATCCTGCACAGTTCGGCCTTGTTGCAGCAGCAGGTGTCAGTGTGTCCTCACCTCCTCATGTTTCTACCACAACATGAATATTCACAGTGATTTCAGCTCTGCTGCTGATTGTTCAGGAGGTGTTAAACAGCAGACAGAGTCGATCATCTTACAGAAACGGTTTGATATTTTTATAGGTTCCAGCAGCTTAAAATCTGTAGATACAGTTGATTTAAAAACAGTGGAAATACTTTATCAAGCTGTAAACAACGACCTTCCTGTTTGTGTTAAATGAAGACAGTATAATTATCATTTCAGTTTGTTTGAACAGGTAAAGAACAGATGTGAAGAGCAGGTGTTTGTGGAATCTGTTTTAAAAAAGCTTCACCGTCCGAAATAACTAAGGTTCATGTTCATGATTAAAATGTTAAATAACTGTTCATCTAAAACACACCTGTTCATTTTTCAGTTCTGTATTATGATTACATTTGTGGGAAATTAAAGAACGAAAGAAATAAAACTTCATTATTACCATCAAACCTCAGCTCTGAAACTAAACCAGCTCTGCTCATGTGAACAGTTTATTACACCTGATCTGTTCTGACAGGTGTGTTCACAGCAGCTCAGCCAGTTACCTTCAGCCCACACAGGAGGAGACACTTCACCTCCTCAGCTCCTCTTTACGTGAGGACAGACTGAAGCTCAGCAGAGAAATAAAACTCACCCGGGCAGGACATCGAGCGATCTTCTCCTCCGTGTCCTTCAGAGCCACAGCGTACTCATGGACGTCGTCTGAAACCACCACCATCTGTCAGAGAGAGCAGCTCTGTCAGTCTGTAGTTCAGTCTGAGCTCCAGCAGAGGGCGCTCTGAAAACTCACCTGTACCTGTCCTGCTGACCAATCAGATGGAGGACAGCTGGGAGCGTTGTTTTCATGTGATTAAGAGTACGTTCAAAGCGCTGACAGAACACAGAGAGAATGCTACGTCGTTTTTACCAGATTCAACTGTTTAAACTGGATTTTAGGGAAAAAACCGACCTGTCACTGTACAGAGAGCTTTTAAAACCCAACACACTGACAGAGTCGAAGCTGTTTCTAAAACTGATGTTTGTCCACAAACACATTAAACTGAATAAATGAACATCCCAGCAGTCTGCACAGACCACGACCAATCAGACGACACGAATCACCTGAACTGTAAAACACATCCACCTGACAGCACCATCAGCTGGAGTGATGGAGCTGCACAGGATGGAGACTCTGAGCAGTCGGCGTGTTTTTAATGATAAAGAGACGTGACAATAACAGAGAGGTGGAGAGGTCGAGCTGAGAGGAAGAACAATCTGAGAGCAGAAACTGGGAAGAGATGAAGCAATCAGAGGAGGGAAAACACTCAGGCTTCATTTACCTGGAACAGAGGCCTTTATATTTACAGACAGACAGACAGACAGGCAGGCAGGCAGACAGACAGACAGACAGGCAGACAGACAGACAGACAGGCAGACAGACAGGCAGACAGACAGACAGGCAGACAGACAGGCAGACAGACAGACAGACAGACAGACAGACAGACAGACAGGCAGGCAGGCAGACAGGCAGACAGGCAGACAGACAGGCAGACAGACAGACAGGCAGGCAGATAGACAGGCAGACAGACAGGCAGGACGTCAGACAGACAGACAAGCAGGCAGGCAGACAGGCGCAGGCAGACAGGCAGACAGACAGACAGAGACAGACAGGCAGACAGACAGACAGGCAGACAGACAGGCAGTCAGACAGACAGGAGGCAGGCAGACAGGTGACAGACAGACAGACAGACAGGCAGGCAGGCAGACAGGCAGAGACAGGCAGACAGACAGGCAGACAGACACAGACAGACAGGCAGGTGCAGACAGATGCAGACGTGACAGACAGACAGACAGATGCAGGCAGACAGGCAGACAGGCAGACAGACAGGACAGACAGACAGACAGGCAGGCAGACAGGCAGGCAGACAGACAGACAGACAGGCAGGCAGACAGACAGACAGGCAGACAGACAGGCAGACAGACAGGCAGGCAGGCAGACAGGCAGACAGACAGGCAGACAGACAGACAGGCAGGCAGGCAGGCAGGCAGGCAGGCAGGCAGACAGACAGACAGACAGACAGGCAGACAGACAGACAGGCAGACAGACAGGCAGACAGACAGGCAGGCAGACAGACAGACAGACAGGCAGACAGGCAGGCAGACAGGCAGACAGACAGACAGACAGACAGGCAGACGCAGACAGGCAGACAGACAGACAGGTGTGTCAGACAGGCAGATAGACAGAGCACAGACAGACAGGCGGCAGACAGACAGGACAGACAGACAGGCAGACAGGCAGGCAGACAGGCAGACAGACAGACAGACAGGCAGGCAGACAGACAGACAGACAGGCAGACAGACAGGCAGGCAGGCAGACAGACAGACAGGCAGACAGACAGACAGGCAGACAGACAGGCAGACAGACAGACAGACAGACAGAAAGACAGGCAGACAGACAGACAGGCAGACAGACAGGGCAGACAGACAGACAGACAGACAGACAGACAGACAGCTGCAAACTGTGATTTAAACCAGTGAAATAAAGACAATAAACCAGCACAGAGATCCCTCAGTCCTCAGCTGACAGACCAGCTGAGACCGGTTTATGATCCAGGTCAGGTTTATGAAGCTGGTTTAGTTTCTGTGTTTTTGACTTTAACAACAAGCTGCTTCACTCGTCTCCTGCTCAGCATCTGTATATCAGTCAGAGAGGAGCAGACAGAGTCCATCCAGGTCCCTCTGACCCCCCACTGTCCAACAAAGACCCTCAGAGCTGCTGGGTCCTGCTGGTTCAGGTCTCTATCTGATCTTCAGTTAGTATCTAACACCTCATTAGCTACTTTAATAAAACAGCTGGAGACAGATGTGGAGTTACCACCGTTTCTCAGAGGAGGCTGTGGCCCTCTGGACCAATCAGCAGCCAGACACAAACATGAACTGACCAATCACTGATCCCCACAGCGTTTACATGAGTAAGTTATCTTCTTCACCTGTTCATCCTGTGATCAGGTCTTTACAGGTAGAAACACCTGTGCAGAGGTGAACTCACCTTCCCCAGCTGCTGATGAACACTCAGGTTATACATCATGACGATCCCGTCGATGATCTCCAGCAGGGACTTGTCTGCGATCGGCTGATCAGGCTCCTCCAGCGGTCGCCCCAGCAACAGGCCGTCGTTACCGTGGCTACCCTCGACTTGAGGTGGGACGGAGGAGAAACAGACGGAGAGGAAACAGGTGAGCACACTGAGATGTGAGGACTGACAGCAGGAGGGAGGCGTCAGTTTACTCACTGTCCTCCTCAGTCCTCTGCTCCACGGTCAGGGTTCGGACCTTCACCTTCTCCGGTTGGGTCAGGGGTCGTCTGGGGGTCATCAGACTGACGGCGGCCGTGCTCAGGAACCGGTTGGCTCGACCCAGAGTGGGAGAACTCAGCCAGCTGGGCCTCGCCAGAGCTCCGCCCATCGCCGCCGCGCCAAACGGCCTCTGAGGAGAAAGACGACAAAACACAACGGTCAAAGAGGGAAGAACGACGACTTCGACCTCGCTGATCCTCTCTCATCTAATCTGCCTGGTTTGTTGACACATGTTCTCTCTGAAGTGAACGCATAATCAAACTGTGTGGATTCAAACCTGTGCTGCTCCGCTCTCCTCGTCCTCGTCCAGGTCGTCCATAGACGTGGCCTGGATCTCTGCAGGGTCGATGATGATGTTGGCCTTACTGGCCAAGTCATCTGGTGAATCAGAGAGAACATATTCAGTTTGGTTCAGAGGTTTTATTTCAGCTGTGAAAGAAGAAACCTGATCCATCATTAAACATCAGAGAAACAGAAGACAACAAACTGAAGATGAGACAGAAACCATCAGATTCACTCTGACGTCAGTGACAAACAGATTTTACATCAGCAGAGTAAAAACCTGTTTCTGTTCAGACTGTAGATCCTCACAGTAAATACTGATTTATTTTATCTGCTTATTCATTTTTCATTATTAGTACTAATCTCAGTCTTTTTTATTTTTAAATATTTCTACTTTGGTTCTATCCATATTTTTCCTATTTCTTTAATTCATAATTCACACTTCCAATAAAACATCAACATCTTTTCTATCTGCAAACTAAGTTCAAGTTTTAAAATAATCCCTGAAAAAAGGAAATGTGTTTTTGCAGCTTCAAACACGTTTCATGGGAATTTATTCAGACAGTGCTTTATATTGTATCTGAATATGATCAATAAACATCTGTGAAGTGAATGAAAGTGAATGAAAGTGAAGGAAACAGGAGCAGATGTGACAGGAAAACCAAATGTCTCAGCCTCTCTGGTCACAGCGCCTCCTGGTGTGTGACGGCGGCGTCTACACTTCATTTACCTGTGACTGTATTAAACTAATGCAGCTCTCTGTAGTTGTCTTGAACCACACTTTCATTAAAACCTGACTGCACCATGTGGAAATGAGTGAGATTATTAAGTGGATACCTTCAGGAACCATGTGAAGTCACAGAGCAGGGACTGACTCAGTGACCACAGAGCTTCAAACCTGCTCTGGCTTTAACATCAACACAAAAACTACGCACTGAAACTGAGTGGCGTGGGTTTCCACAGGCAACTGGACCTCTCTGAGGTCGGTTGAAGAGTCCCAGGTGTTTAACCTCTGAGATGACCGACCATTTATAAACAGAGGTGGTGGTTTACGACACCAACTATCAGCCACCTACAACACAGTCCTGAGATCCTTACCCAGGTGATTTAACCTCCATTCACACCTCCACCCACAACACCACCGGATTCTGGAGCAGTGGAAACGAGTTCCTTCCTGAACCTGACCTCAACCCCAAACTGTGGAGCAGGTAGAGACCTGGACCAGCAGGACCCAGCAGGTCTGAGGGTCTTTGTTGGACTGTTGGGGGTCAGAAGGACTTGGATAGACTCTGTCTGCTCCTCTCTGACTGATTTACAGTCTCCTGTTGAGCTGCAGATGCTGATCAGCCAGGCCCTCTCAGCCAACATCAGTGTCTGACCTCACAAATGTTCTTCTGGACAGACAGAAGAATGGAGGCTGTTACCAACTCCAGATTAATACCTTTGGATTTAGAATGAAAGTCATGAAAGCTCCTGTAGGTGACATGTGCAGGTGGTCCAATACTTCTGTCCATCAGAAGAGGGAACAGGTCGAACCTTCACAAACAACATGATCCCTTCAGAGAAACAAGCTCAGCCCTGCAGAGTCTGATCAGTCTGAGATAACTGCTCTGATCAGAGCTATGATCCTGAGTCACAGAGCAGAGAGTATTTTAGTCCGACTCTGTTTGAATCATTAGACGTTGGGAGAGAAAGTCAGACCTCCCCAGAGAGAGCATGAAGAATATTCTATGTCTGTAAAAGCTTTTATTTCTGAATCAGGACAATCTTCTTCTTCTCAGCTCAGAGTCACCTCCACTTCTTCCTCTGAATGAACTGATCACAACTCACATTCAGCTCAAAGGCAGAGTCACAAACAAACAACCGGGGGCTCTTCATCATGGGCACCGTGTCTGAGTCAGTAATGAGGTTAGTCAGGATTGTTCTGCATGAAACACTCTATTTAATGACCTGCTAAACTCTGCAGGAATCACAACACCACCAGACTAAACAAACTTTCTGACGAGCTCGTCTCAGCCTGTCAGAGCTCAGAGACCATGATGAGATGTTTAGAAAAAGGTCAACGACATAATGGAGCTGTCAGAGTGAAATTAGTTCAAAGAGGAAAACCTTCAACAGACAACACCTGCTGATGAAATCCTGTTGTAGGAGGAATTAACCTTCAGTCAATGCTGCACACTCTTTACATTAATTCACACTGTTCTAAAGTAAACCACACAAAACCTGTCCAGGTGTTTGTCCACGAGTGACAGACCCATCGTCTCTGAAAACCAGATCCTTCACTCATCATCCTGAGTTACAATGCAGTACATTCCTTCATTAACAGTTTGTACAGGGAGAGGATTTAATTTAATTTGATTTCAGAAACAAACTTTCTGATAATGAAGTATCGTTCAGCTTGAAAATAAATCTACATTTCTGTAATCTGTAAAAATCCTTTGGCTTTTTAATGGTTCAACTGAGCAGAGGCCAATGAAATGTTACCTGTATATGATTCAGAGTTTACAGCTACACTGTGATTAACCACAAAGAACCAACACAAACAGATTGAACCACTGCAGCAGATCAGACCTCAAGTCTCATCTGTAACTAATGATGAATGTCAGATAACTGATGGATTATCAATTCATCACTTGTTATTCTTTATAAAAATGAGTTGATGAGCTTCCTCATCTTCCTGACAGCCTGAAATTATCACTAATGTTGGTGTCTGCATTAGGCAGGAGAAATCCTTCTAACTGAAACTGAAGACTTTGTTGAGGAAACTGAAGCCAGACGTTCTGACCTGACTGATCCTGACAGACGGACATTAATCTCTACAAACATGTCTGAGACAGATTAAGTCAAACTTTGAGCTGATGTGGAGCAGACTTCCTGATGTCTCAGTTTGTTCTCAGTTAAGATGAGTGACAGTTGAAGGACGTGTGAAACAGCAGCCTCCCTCGTCGCTGCTCTAAATAAAGCTGAGGACCAGCTCTACCTCTCAGGATAGATCAGAACGAATGAGGCGCTGCAGCAGGTAATTGATTCCAGCCGCGACACTCTGTCTTTTTTGGCACTGAATGAGCAGCAGATTGCTCGTACAGTGACTGTGCAGAGGGAATATCAATCCACATTAAACACACCTGTCTCCCACATCTGCTGACGACCACAAGTCTCTCAGTTCGACATGAGAGCAGCCAAACACAGCAGAACTCCTCTGTACAGACACATCCATCCACTGTTTACCTGACCTTCTCAAGACCCAGGAAACCAGGAATTAGACACGAATCAGCTTTAAAAACATAAACTCAGCTTGTTGGTTAAACATAAACCTAATCAGACAGAGCAGAACAATGCTGTTTAGACTTTTTAAATGTCTGTATGAAAGGAAGTAATGAACATAGATGAAAATGCAAAAGTAATCTGAACACAGAACATAATAAAAGCAAAGACATGACTTCTTATTAAACTGTTAATCTGTCCTCTCTGTATCGGTAAATGACTGTATCTGTGTTTCTAATAACACAAAGCAACTCCTCCCTCTAGTGGAGCTCAGTGACAGCGAGCAGGGAACTCTGTTTAATCAGGTCAGATCTACACATGAAGCTGTAACCAGCCGAATCTGTCAGTCCACATCAGGAATCATGAGGTTAACGGCTGGTCAGAGAAGGAAGGAGCTGAGTAAACTGCCCAACCAATGAGAGCACAGCTGTTGTTTCTATTCTTATGGTTGTATTTATGTTAACTTTGTGTTACTGTGGAGGTGAAAACAGTCGCGTAACAGACAGCTAACAAAGACATACCAACCTTTGAGTGTTTTCTTTAGGTGGGAGAGGAGCCCCCCCAGTCTCTGCAGGTCAAAGTAATCCACCTTCCCATTGTAGAAGAGCTGGGGGGGGACGTAGGCCTCTGGAAACACAGGAGATGACAGAGGAGAGTGAGAGACAGATGACAGATGATTCAGTGGGAGTAACGGAGGGAAAGAGCAGAGAGAAGGACAGATAACGGGCGACAGGGGAGAGAGGGCAGCTCATTAACAACCTTCATTAACCTTCAACAGCAGTGAATCTACACTGAGCTTCATCGTCCCTAATGTCAGTGATTATGAGACTGACACACACATTTAATCTGTGCACATGCACAACACACTGACATGGATTAAACAGATGTTAATGACAGTGAAGGTCCTGGTCTCACAGAGGAGACACTGAGGATTAACACAGACTCATCATTTCTCTGCTTAAAATCCTGTCGATCAAAGTTTAAAACACAAACATGTTTATTATGTTTATTACATTCATTTTAACTTCTGTACTAATTTCTCTGAGTGTTAAATTACAGTAGATATGAAACGTTTTCACTAGAGCTGAACGATTTTAGGGAAAAATCGAATTGTGATTTGATTTGATTTGATTTGAGATCTAATTTTTGAAAGTGAAGCTTCAGTCCAGGATTCACTACAAACATGTAAAACATGTGACGGAGCATTAACGTTTAAAAGCTCATTGAAAGATGAACTGCTCTGTGAACTAATCCAAGGATGAGAATGAAAATATATTAATCAAAAATGTATTATTCTAACAATAAATGGTGTAGAACATAAACATAATGAACCATAGAACAATTCTCACAAAGTTAAATCAATAAGAAATAACAACAGAAACATACAAATCTGAATAATGAGAAAATATATCACCTTTTTGTAAACATCCTGTAACACTGAAATTCCCTCTGTATTGTGTAAAGACTGAGATTAATAACAGAAATAGAAATAAAAATCTTGTATCTAGCACGTCTGAGCCGCTCCTCTCAGACTCTAAATCCTCAACCCCCCAGTGTTTCTGTTTCTACGGCGGCCATTTTCCTCAACCTGAGCTTCCTGACAGGTATTTTTTGTTAGTGGGTGTTTACACAGTCGCTCTGACTCTGACTCTGTCACACAAAGATGAGACCTGATGAACCTGGAACCTGATCATCAGATTAGATTCAGTTTAAACCTGATAAATCAGCTTTAGTTTTCCTGGATGAAAACAGATGTGATCTTCACTTGTGACAGCATCAGGGTAAAGGTCAGAGGTCAGCGTGTCGTACCTTCGCTGCTGACGCTGCCCGGACTCTTCCTGTTCCCTTCGTCCCAGCAGCTCCTCACGGCCGTGATGAGGCGGTGGAGGAAACACACCATGTACTCTGGAGGACACAGAGCTGTGGGGTGCTGCAGACACACACAACACACACTTTACCTACAGACACACACTTTACCTACATGTACAAACACAGGAGACAGAGACACTGGACCAAAGTCAGACCAGAACAGAGTTTTCTAAACCCGTCTCATCACCTGTTCACCTGACGTTCACCTCACATCTCAGCTTACTGTTTGGTTTATAAACATCAGAGTGAACATGAACCAGAGTTAAACACATGATGGATCTGTTTGCACTTTAACTTTGTTACTTCTGTGCCTTTCTTATATTATATATATATATATATATATATATATATATGTATTTTTATTTTTTTTTTCTATTTTGGTCACCCTTGTTTCTTGCTGCTGTAACATGTGAATTTCCCACAAGTGGTATAAATAAAGTCTATCTTATACTCTTATCTTTGTCTGGTCCAGACCTGAATTGAACCACAGCAGTGAAACATTAAAAACATGATCAGGGCTCAAATTAAATATCATCAATCTGATGATTGTTTCCTCTGATAACCGTTTATAAAATGTCAGCAAACAGTAAAAACTGTAGGTCTCAGTCTCAGTGTCTCAGAGTCTCAGACACTGAGGCAGAGCTGTGTTCCTTCTTTATATCTGAACAACAGTCTGGTTCAGCTATGAACTGTTCCCCTCAGGACCTCTGTCATGTGACCTTCTGTCTCACCCCTCTGTTGCTGGCGTTTTCCTGGAGAAACTTCCTGAACTTATTGAGGAAAATGTAGCGAGAAGCTTCTCCCTGAAACAGACAGAAAGAATACAGTCAACAGGCTGGACACACACTCTGATCACACACACTGATCACACTCTGATCACACACTCTGATCACACACACTGATCACTTATACTGATCACACACTGATCACACACACTGATCACACACACTGATCACTTATACTGATCACACACTGATCACACACACAGGTATCACACAGGTAATCAGCAGGTGAACATCAGTAACATCAGCTCTGACCTCGGTGTGAGCAGCTCTGATGGAGTCACAGTTTAAAACACCGTCCTCTGTACATACCGTCGTCTTGTCTTTGTTATTGAGCAGCAGCCTCAGGATTTGAACCTGTAACTCCTCCACCACTGCAGAGACACACAGGACATGAGTTTCTATCAGTTCAGTCAGACACAGATCAGACTGTAGAAAACAGTGTGAAGACGTCTGACCTTCAATCCTCTTCTTCAGTCTCTGACAGCCTCTCTCATACGCTCGACGCCTCAGACGTTCATCTGCACTCTCATCTTTAGGCTCTCGCTCGTCTTTACCCTGAACACACACATAATCAGTCAGTCAATCAACAGTCAGACTACACACAGGTCACACAGATCATCCCCTTCAACAGGTCCTGTGTTGATCCACAGTCTCAGAGTCTACAGACTGAGCTTCATCCAGCTGTTAGCAGCTGCAGGAGATCAGACACTGAAACTTCACTGTTCAGTTTTCTGTCATGAATCAAACTCTGATCACTGATGCTGCAGCTCAGAGAGCTGATGAACAGGGTCCTCAGAGAGTGGACTAAAGCCTCATCTGAAAATAATCATGTCTCAACAGCTAACATACACAGGGTCCAATATGTTGATATATTTTATCTGACAGCACGCAGGCTAATGCTAATGCTAATGACTCTTAACATTTGTAAATCATCTTTAAATGAATGTTGGCTTCATATCTGTGAATTTGAACCTGTGTTTAATATTTCAGAGAGCGAGCACACATCATAATACTTCATCATAATACTTCATCATAATACTTCACACTGTGTCTGTGTTTCAGACAGAATCAGAGCTGAAGCTTCATCAGTGACTCTCAGTCTGAGGAGGATCTGGTTTCACCTTGATAAACACAGGTGAGCAGGAGACGCCGACACTCGGTGAGTCAGTTTTACCTCCTTGTCGAAGTGTGTGGGCCACCAGGTGGTGGGGATGAGCTCCTCTAACCCCGCCTCCTTCACCCTCAGAGGAGTCTTGATGTAAAAAAACACGACTGAACGCAGGACGTCGAACGTGAAGCTCTGTTAAGGAGACAGCTGTTTATCACACACCTGAGGGTTTAACACACCTGAACACTTTCATCAACCACAGGAAACTGATCACAGGTGAGCTCCAGAGAGCTCAGGTAACAGGTGAGAGAAGGATATAAGACGTTGTTGAGCAGGTATTTCCTGGACTTCTCATGATGCAAGATGGCTGTGGTCAGACGCAGGTAATGGATCTGAAACACAGTGACATCATCAATCACACCTGGTGCTGATGATTAAAAGACGTTATCACAGGTGTTTATTATCATCAGCCCTTCATTAAACAGAGCTCTGACAGGAACAGTGAGGTCAGAGGTCAGGCTCTCTGTTTCATCAGCTGTGAGTCGCTGAAACTGGGACACAGGCCCAGGACCAGGCCAGAGGACAGGTGAGGTCCCAGGTGAGGTCCCAGGTGAGGTCGTGTGTGTCCTACCTGGAAGCCCAGGTCAGGGATGATGGGGGAGAAGCGATAAGCTCTGAGCAAGGACATCATCAGCTGCTTCAGACACTCATTCACTTCATAGTCCTGCACAGACACAGAGATGAGATCAGTCTCTGCTCCACCCTGAACCTGAACCAGGTGTGTGGTGACAGTAACAGATTCCTGTGTTTACCTCCATCAGCAGCCAGAACAGATCCAGAAGCTGCTGTATGAGCGGGTGTTCGTCCACTGAACCTCCTCCCTCCAGAATCCCCAACAGGAAGTTCATCAGCACGTCCTCCACCAGGTACACTTTACACTGACGGAGACACACGTCAACACATTGGAGGACACATGATACTGAGCAGCTCTGACTGTCCTTTCACCTGTCCTTTAATCTGTCCTTTCACCTGTCCTTTAATCTGTCCTTTCACCTGTCCTTTCATCTGTCCTTTAATCTGTCCTTTAATCTGTCCTTTCATCTGTTCAGGATGAAAATCTGTTTAAAATGTGTCTTTGAATTGTGTGCAGATAAACTGAGGAGAAACTGACCTTCACACCAACAGTACAACATGAAGACTGTGAAACACTGAGCAGGTGAACTGTAACTGTAACTGTAACTGTAACTGATCACAGGTCAGTTCCTCACCATGAGAGGAGCAAAGTGGTTGAAGATGTGAGCCAGAGTGATGAGGACTGTTGGTTCTCCATTAAGACTCCACAAGGCACAGTCCTTCTCCAGGAGCCGGTCCTCCTGTGGGGGGGGGGGGGCAGAGAGAGCAGGGTCAGATATATTGGAGGGGGGGACTGGTCAGGTCAGAGCAGGTGAGTCATACCTGTGTGTCGATGCTGGTGGACAGGACGTTCTTGATGTAGCCCAGCAGTTTGTGAGCTTTGGTCAGGTCTGCAGAGGGGGGGTTCTGCAGGGGCAGGTACCCGTCCACAGGGTACGTGAACCACACTCAGGTTAAAGACTCACAACTGATGACCTCATCGACAGGTAAGAAGGTTCCATGTTGGAAAACAATCACCTGGAGAATCACATCTTGCAGGGTTTTAAATAGTCCACAGTGAGAGCTTCAGACCTGCAGCTAAACTTTATCTCATTTATTTATTTCTCTCTTTATCTACTCAGTTTTACTCTCTGCTTTATCCCTTTATTCTATTTCTATTTTCTAAATTGTTTTCTACTTTTTATTTCTGGTTATATTCACTTTGATACATCTCTTTTATTTTTGTATTTTATGATCCTTTTTCTGTTATTTATCCTGGATGGACGGAGGAGGAACCATTGTTTTTACTGTGTAAAACACTTTGTCTTTTCTTGTTCTGTATAAATTAAGTCTGACTGAGTAAAAACCATGAAGGAAGAGACGACGTCTTTTACAACAATTTCTTCATCTGATGTTTTAAAGTCTTGTGTATTTTTCTCTCTGTGTTTAATACTGACCACAGTGAGGTGTGAAGAGTTGTAGCTTCAGTTTCTCACACTGAGCTTCATTTATGTGTCGTCTCATACGCTCATGTTTTCAGTCTTGATGCCTTTTTACGCCTGTGTACAGAACGTTCATTTACCTCTTGAGTAGTAGTAGTAGTTGAGTTGTGTGAACATGGTCAAAGACAAACAGAGGAGACAGAGGGGATGTAGGTGAGGAGCAGTGAAGGATATCTGAGAGGTCTGCTGCCAAAGTTAAAGGCCACCGACTCTTTGAAGGAGAGGCTGATGGCAGGAAAGTACGCTACACCTGGACCCATCTTAATGTTGGTGAATGCCGTGCCCAGAGACTGGCCGTTCCTGAGGACAGTGAATGCAACATCAAGGTAAAACACACACACCGGAAACTGTCTTATTCATCTGAGGAACGTCTCTACACGTCTTCTCAGTAACTTACAGGCAGAAAGTGATGGTTCCCTCATCCAGGTCTATCAGGCAGCTGACGATGTCTCCTGCAGCCCACGACTGAGGGAAAACAAACCCACATCAGCCTCCTCCATCACACTCACAGCACGACATCAATCTACTTCATTATTCTGAACCACTGTCACCTTCCCATAGTTGGTGGTCGTCACGTTCCACTTCCTGACTCTGTTTCCATCATAGGCATAAGAATCGGGCGTGTCCCCCACTCCCTCCTGTCAGAGACAGAGACAGAGACAGAGACAGAGTCAGAGTCAGAGACAGAGTCAGAGTCAGAGACAGAGACAGAGACAGAGACAGAGTCAGAGACAGAGTCAGAGTCAGAGACAGAGACAGACAGAGACAGAGACAGAGACAGAGTCAGAGTCAGAGTCAGAAACAGAGACAGAGACAGAGACAGAGACAGAGACAGAGACAGAGTCAGAGACAGAGACAGACAGAGTCAGAGACAGAGACAGAGACAGAGACAGAGACAGAGTCAGAGTCAGAGACAGAGACAGAGACAGAGTCAGAAACAGAGACAGAGTCAGAGACAGAGTCAGAGTCAGAGACAGAGACAGAGACAGAGACAGAGACAGACAGAGGCAGAGTCAGAGTCAGAGTCAGAGACAGAGACAGAGACAGAGACAGAGTCAGAGACAGACGGAGGCAGAGTCAGAGTCAGAGACAGAGACAGAGACAGAGTCAGAGACAGAGACAGAGTCAGAGTCAGAGTCAGAGTCAGGCAGAGGCAGAGACAGAGTCGGAGTCAGAGACAGAGTCAGAGACAGAGAGAGTCAGAGACAGAGACAGAGTCAGAGACAGAGACAGAGTCAGAGTCAGAGACAGAGACAGAGTCAGAGTCAGAGACAGACAGAGTCAGAAACAGAGACAGAGACAGAGACAGAGACAGAGACAGAGTCAGAGACAGAGAGAGTCAGAGACAGAGACAGAGACAGAAACAGAGACAGAGTCAGAGACAGAGACAGAGACAGAGTCAGAGACAGAGACAGAGTCAGAGACAGAGACAGAGACAGAGTCAGAGTCAGAGACAGAGTCAGAGACAGAGTCAGAGTCAGAGACAGAGACAAAGACAGAGTCAGAAACAGAGACAGAGTCAGAGTCAGAGTCAGAGTCAGAGACAGACAGAGACAGAGACAGAGACAGAGACAGAGACAGAGTCAGAGTCAGAGACAGACAGAGTCAGAAACAGAGACAGAGACAGAGACAGAGACAGAGACAGAGACAGAGAGAGTCAGAGACAGAGACAGAGACAGAGTCAGAGACAGAGACAGAGTCAGAGACAGAGTCAGAGTCAGGCAGAGGCAGAGTCAGGCAGAGGCAGAGTCAGAGACAGACAGAGACAGAGTCAGAGACAGAGACAGAGTCAGAGTCAGAGACAGACAGAGACAGAGTCAGAGTCAGAGACAGAGTCAGAGTCAGAGACAGAGACAGAGTCAGAGGCAGAGTCAGAGAGCTGGGAGTCAGGAGACAGGGCAGAGACAGAGCTAGAGTCAGAGTCAGAGACAGAGACAGAGTATGGAGTCATATACAGATAGAGAGTCAGAGTCAGAGACAGACAGAGTCAGAGTCAGAGACAGAGTCAGAGTCAGAGTCAGAGACAGAGTCAGCGTGAGGCAGAGGCAGAGACAGAGTCAGAGACAGACAGAGTCAGAGTCAGAGACAGAGTCAGAGACAGAGTCAGAGCTGTAAGAGAGGCAGAGGCAGACAGAGACAGAGACAGAGTCGGAGTTGTGAGCCAGAGACAGAGACAGAGACAGACAGAGGCAGAGGCAGAGTTGTACGGAGTCGAGACAGACAGAGACATGAGACAGGAGGACAGACAGAGACAGAGACAGAGACACAGACGGAGGCAGAGTCAGAGTCAGAGTCAGAGTCAGAGCTGATACATAGAGACAGAGACAGAGTCAGAGACAGGAGTCAGAGAATTCGGGAGTCAGAGTCAGGCAGAGGCAGAGACAGAGTCAGAGACAGAGACAGAGACAGAGCTGAGTCAGAGCTGTATGTTTGTTTGAGATGGAGACAGAGCCAGAAACAGAGACAGAGACAGAGACAGAGACAGAGACAGAGCTGAGACAGAGTCAGGAGTCAGAGACAGAGACAGAGACAGACAGAGTCAGAGTCAGGAGTTTAGAGACAAAGATAGAGTCAGAACAGAGACAGAGTCAGGAGACAGCGAGACAGAGATAGACAGAGACAGAGTCAGAGTCAGAGACAGAGACAGAGACAGAGATGAGACAGAGTCAGAGACAGACAGAGCTGGCACAGATACAGATAGAGAGTCAGAGTCAGAGACAGACAGAGTCAGAGTCAGGAGTCAGAGCTCAGAGCTGTGAGCTGAGCCAGAGACAGACAGAGACAGAGACAGAGACAGAGATACAGAGCTGTGAGTCAGAGACAGAGTCAGAGACAGAGCCAGAGACAGACAGAGACAGAGTCAGAGTCAGAGCCGAGTCAGAGACAGAGTCAGAGACAGTTGTAGAGTCAGAGACAGAGTCAGAGAGACAGACACAGAGACAGAGTCAGAGTCAGGAGCCAGAGACAGAGTCAGAGACAGAGTCAGAGTCAGAGCTGTGAGTCAGGAGAGACAGAGTCAGAGTCAGAGACAGACAGAGGCAGAGGCAGAGACAGAGACAGAGTCAGAGACAGAGACAGAGACAGAGACAGAGACAGAGTCAGAGTCAGATACAGATAGAGAGTCAGAGTCAGAGTCAGAGACAGAGACAGAGACAGAGACAGACAGAGTCAGAGACAGAGACAGAGACAGACTCATTCAGACTCAGACTCAGAGACAGTCTCAGACTCAGACTCAGTGACAGTCTCAGACTCAGACTCAGACTCAGACTCAGACACAGACACAGACACAGTCTCAGACTCAGACTCAGTCTCAGACTCAGACTCAGACTCAGACTCAGTCTCAGACTCAGTCTCAGTCTTAGACTCAGTCTCAGTCTCAGTCTCAGACTCAGACTCAGTCTCAGACTCAGACTCAGTCTCAGTCTCAGTCTCAGACTCAGTCTCAGACTCAGACTCAGTCTCAGTCTCAGACTCAGTCTCAGACTCAGTCTCAGTCTCAGTCTCAGACTCAGACTCAGACTCAGTCTCAGACTCAGACTCAGACTCAGACTCAGACTCAGACTCAGACTCAGTCTCAGACTCAGTCTCAGACTCAGACTCAGTCTCAGTCTCAGACTCAGACTCAGTCTCAGACTCAGTCTCAGACTCAGACTCAGACTCAGACTCAGACTCAGACTCAGTCTCAGACTCAGACTCAGTCTCAGTCTCAGACTCAGACAGGAATGTTCAGATTCAGATTTACCTCCTGGTTGAAGCGACAGTTCAGAGTACACCAGCCAATCTGCATCAGACCCTGGGAGGAGATCAGAACCTCGTACGCCCACTTCCCTGGAAATCAACAAATGTTAAAACCACTGAACTGAACTGAGGTCAGATTTAATAACATTAATAACAGTGAATGAATCTGTGGAGTTCAGCAGAGGCTCTGGATGTTAATCAAACGTGCAGCAGCTGGACACCATCACTGCTGCAGGAGGAGAGGAGGATCATGGGTAATATACAGCATGTTTCAGTTCAGTGAGTGAGACTACCTGCACAGACTCTGACCCTGACCTGGTCCATCTCTGACTGTTTTTTAGGATCAGGAGTCATTTCAGATCAGATCAGATCAGATCAGACTGGACCAGATCAGACTGGATCTGTTGGACCAGTTTACAGCTCATTCATTCCTCTGAGAAAATTCTAAATATGAATTTGAGGCTGCAACATTTCCTCTAAAACCAGTCGTACGTGACTCTTGAGAACAGATCTGTTGATTCGAGTGTTTCTTGCTGTGGATCCAGGATCTCCACGTTCATACAGACACATCAACCCTGGTCTGAACTCACTGATCAGGATAAAGAAGCTGTGACTTCTTCTGGGGTTAAATGTATGAGTGTGTATAAACTGTATACGATGAGACACATGATGTAAAAACACTGTGTTAGATCAGACTCTGGCTCTGAATCATGTCGTTGTTGTTTTCAGGATCAGTTCAGGTGTGTTATCGTGCGGTGATTTACCTTTGTAAACACAGGTGGTGGCTCTGATGGAGCTGAAGTTGCTGTGGCCGATGACCTGAGGTCAGAGGGTCAGAGTTAAAGTCAGTCACTGCAGAGGACTGTACATGAACATGAGGAGAGTTTGACATCGTCTCACCCCCAGCAGGTCGTCATCTACAAACAGGAGGCCTTCAAACCCACTGGTGTGATCGAGGACGACAGGCTGAGGACCCAGACGACCTTCAACGGGCTGATCTGCAGGGACACGGGTCAAAGGTCAATGTCATCACAGCTTTGTTTGACTTCCTGTCAGTTCATCTTTAAAGTCTCTGTTTCAGAGGAGAGACATTTCTACTATTAAAAATAATCAAATAATGATCAATGATTGATGTCTTGATGTCTTTATGTTCATCATCACATTATTAAACACTGATGTTTCCAGCTGCCTGTCTCAGCAGGTGATGTGGTTTAGTGGTTTGTTAGTGAGAACAGTTTGAAGAGGACAGAGGTGTCCTCATGTTCAGGTGTCTGTCTGTCTGTCTGTCCGTCACCTCAGGTGTATGTCTGTCTGTCACCTGAGCTCAGTGTTAAACACCTCAGGCAAACTCAGTGTGTGGAGACAGGACAGACAGGAGGAGGAAACCCTGCAGGTGGACGTGTACCTCTGCTGTCCTCGCTGGCTTCTCCCTCAGACAGGAGTCTCTCCAGGTGAGCACCGAGGTCCTGGAAACCAAGACTCTTCCTGTGCAGAGCAGAGAGAGAGGAGAGGATCAGACTCAGTGAACAGAGACAGGTGAGAACACCTGGTGACGTGTTGGAGTGAGACTGAGGCGGTCAAAGTGAAGAACAAGGTGAATAAAACTTTTCTTCACCGTCTACACCTCCAGGATTATTATCAAAGCCTCATGTTTTCATTCACAGCTGTGTGTCGACCTCAGGTGTAACCATGCATCATGATCCAGAAAACATGAAGCTGAAGAACTGTATCATGATGTCATGAAGTCATCTATTACCCCTCTGTGACTGACACTGTGTGAACTGTAGACAGTCCCTCCCTCTCTCATCATGACTCTGTTTGTCAGACTCGTCCTCTGTCGCAGCTGGAACTCTGCTGTTTGACTCAGTTTCTCCTCGTTTCATTTCATTTCATTTTTTAAACTGAAACTGAACAAACACTGTTAACTCTGAAAAACTCACTGCACACACACTGACAGAACCAGGCTAAAAACAACCCATAATGCAACACTCTGAAAGACTGTAGTTACAGTTCCTTATCCTACGCTCAGTATGCTTCCTGTCTTTTAAAGAATAAGAGAATAACTGAGAAACTCTGAGATCTGAGTTAGTTTTTTCTTCATGAAATAAATCCTCAGATGAATCCTGAGTGTATCGACCTGTGAATCAAACTGAATCCTGAGTTGAATCTTCTCTGATGTCGACAGACGACGTCTGAGTCTGACTGGTCTTATTTAAACACATGAGCTCAGAGATTTTCAAACCTCACCACCACATGAAACCAGAGTCCTCATCTAATCCTCCCTCAGAGGTTTCACTGAGCCCTGCTGCAGGTCTGTCAGGCTCACCCTGAGTAGACGGACTGAGGTTTCACTGAGCCCTGCTCCAGGTCTGTCAGGTTCACCCTGAGTAGACGGACTGAGGGTTCACCGCTGAGCCCTGCTGTAGGTCTGTCAGGTTCACCCTGAGCAGTCGTACTGAGGGTTCACTTAGCCCTTCTTTAGGTCTGTCAGGTTCACCCTGAGCAGTCGTACTTAGGGTTCACTGAGCCCTTCTCCAGGTCTGTCAGGTTCACCCTGAGCAGTCGTACTGAGGGTCTACTAGGGGCCTTTAGGTCTGTCAGGTTCACCCCTGAGCAGACGCCTGGACTGAGGGTTCACTGAGCCCTTCTCCAGGTCTGTCAGGTTCACCCTGAGCAGACGGACTGAGGGTTCACTGAGCCCTGCTGCAGGTCTGTCAGGTTCACCCTGAGCAGTCGTACTGAGGGTTCACTGAGCCCTTTGCAGGTCTGTCAGGTTCACCCTGAGCAGTCGTACTGAGGGTTCACTGATTTCTAGAAGCCCGGCCAGGTTCACCCTGAGCAGACGGACTGAGGGTTCACTGAGCCCTGCTGCAGGTCTGTCAGGTTCACCCTGAGCAGACGGACTGAGGGTTCACTGAGCCCTTCTTTAGGTCTGTCAGGTTCACCCTGAGCAGACGGACTGAGGGTTCACTGATGACCTGTGTGTGTCTTCATGTTTAGAGCTGCTGATGGTAACATGAACCTGTCTGGCTTAAGGGCAGTGAAACGCTAGTCCAGGTCACAGTACAACACACACACACACACACACACACACACACACACACACACAAACACACACACACACACACACACAGTGACCGAGGTTTTTATCTGTTGCTCAACACATCAAAACAAAACAACCAGACATCACCTCTCTGACTCTGGTCAGTTTATTAGGAACACCTCTCTGGTTCCTCTCTTTGCTCTGATTCCTTCAGATGTTGAAATTCTCCTCTGTGACTCTGACTCCATGTTGTGTGCTGCCAGTTAGAGCTGCATGATTCGTCATATTAAAATCATGATCTGGATTCAGAGCCAATCACAATGCTCCGTTATACCAGGTGATTCAGAAACAGAAACAAACCCAGACGTACAGCAGGTCGCAACAGAGTGAGGACAGAAGGTTTGTTAGGACAAATAAAAACAGCAAAATGAATCCAGAAGAAAAACCTGCTGATGGTGGAGAGAACGAGACGAGGAGTCTAACGAGGTCCACTGAGCTTCACAGTCTGTGGAAGTTTCTTGGTTTCACTACATCAGTGAACATCACACAGGAGAATGAACACCACTCAGACAGACTGAGACGCTCAGATCATGATTGATTGAACTTTCTCCTCCAGCAGCAGCAGCAGCCTGGAGTGTGGACACAGGCCAGGCCGGCTCCATGGATCCAGGCTGCTGGAGCCTGGTTGTGATGAACAGGTAATGAAATGAAAGGTGAGCAGAGAGAGGACTGAGCTGTTACCTGAGGGAGGCCACTGCAGGTCCCTGGGGTTTAGTTGAAGGAAACACATGATGCAGGTAATCACTGAGCAGCTTCACATTCACTATACCTGACAGAGACACAGCCACAGGTCAGGTTAGACAGGAGTCAGGTTAGAGAGGTGTGTCTGACTCTCAAACACACAACACATACAACAGCAGAATATTAATAACACATGAAATTATATTAACTCTGTTCATTAAACCTCAGTGTTCCGGTGTAAATAAAATGTTTTCAGTCTGATGGAGAACGTAAACACAGTGTGAGACGTGTGAGACAGGTGAGACAGGTGCAGAGTTCCTACCTGTAGCTCTGGGTTTGTCTGTGTCTGAGGACAGTCTGTAGTTCCGACGGGTCAGAGCCGTGCCCCCCCCTTTAGAGCTCATACTGTCCCACTGCAGTCAGCTGCTCCCACACACTGCTGAGAGACAGGTACACAGGTACACACATACTCACATACTTCTACTGACAGTACTGCTGTACTCTTACTACATGACACTCAGAATACTGCTGATAAAGATGAGGATACCTGTGTATTTTTACTGATCGTAAATGTACTGCCGTTACCTCTTCTACTGTATCTACTGCTATTGTTACTGTAGTACTATTCAAATACTGTAATACAGTTACTGTACTACTGTAACTGTACTACAGGTCCTGCAGTACAGTTACTGTAGTGCAGATACTGTATACAGATACTACATTACAGTAATTGTCGCTACTGTGTGAACCTACAGTTACTGTACTGCTGTTAGCATGTTAGCATGTTAGCTCACAGTGACCGGTTAAACCCGGTTCTCATATAAAACCCTTCACCCGGACCTCCTGTGGATCGAGGCCGGCCGAACTGGAGCCTTCTCCCCCGGACTCCCCCCTGCCCTCGCCCGGCTGCTCAGTATTAGCAGGTGGCTAACAGCAGCGGCTAACAGCAGCTAACAGCGGCTAACAGCAGCAGCTAACGGCTGAATGGACTCGACGTCAGCACATACCGCTGCTTCAGGTGAAACGGACCGCTCCTCCACCTGAGGCCCGGCACTGTGTCTAATGTTCGGACTGACACACGGGACGTGTTCGGCTGCGGTCCGGAGGAAAAGCAGAATGTCCACCACAACAGTCCTCTCTGTCAACGCCTCTCGCGCTACGGAGCGGCAGCTGCGACAAAACACGTCTCTGCGCAAAACGCGAAACAAAAATGACGCTGAAGTTGGAGATGATGAGGAGAGTTAGACACAGAACTGAAGACGTCTGTGCCCCAGTAATAACTGTGTTAATATCATACACATGTAGTTAAAGTGTCGAAGCTGTTAACAACTTTATTAAACCTTTATTTATTAAAACAGAGCCACACTCACACAGATCAAACCTGGAGCAGATCAACAGACTGAGACTGCTGTAAGACATCAGACCAGGTCCAGGTTAAAACCTCGGACAGACTCAAACACTGACTCTTTTGAAGCAGTGAAATCACGTTTCCCTCTGGTTTCATCTGTAGAATAAAGGTTTCAGAAACCGTTTAATGATTGAACTCAGGTGAACCGTCCTTTTTATTAAGATCAGAAATAACTGAGGAATAAAACCAGTGCTGATGAGATGAGCAGAGCCTCCTCTCCTCACTCAGTCACATCAAGTCTGTTCAGTGTTTAAAGCCTGGAATCATCTGAGAAACACATGAGACCATCAGAGCCATGAGGACTGGACTAACCCTGACCCCCCATGGAGGAGGAAACTGAACACACCTGGGACAGGTGACCTCCAGCTCCCAGAGCAGGTGAGTGATGTGACCTGACCTGTCAGTCTTCAGTCTAACGCCCCCCTGTGGTCGCTCTGTGTCAGGACAGCTTCATACTGAGACTGTGGATCAGAGACGTTTAATGGTCTGTTTCATTCACTGCTGCACCTGAAGCCTCCACCCTCTGCCACTGGGTCCTGGACTTCAGGAGGATCTGGTTTTCAGTCTGCTCCATGATCACCTGCTGACCCTGAACCCTGAGGATCAGTACACCTGTAATCCTGTTCTACATGAACCAACCTGCAGCACCTCCTCTGACAAACAGGAAGTGAACCTAGCTTTAACACTTGTCTAGTTTTCCTCTCTCCACCTGCTGCACTGCCACCAAGCGGTCACACCTGGTACCTGTTACCTGCAGGTTAATTCACGTCCTGCTCAGGTGTTTGTAGAAGGAGGAACTGTGTGTGACTGAGTTTTACACCCTGAAGAAGCTCAGACTTTCTAACATGTCGGTGTCTGTGACTTTATGAATTAAAGAGCCTCTTCACCAAACTCAGTCTGAAACTGAGATTCAAGTTCAGAAACAACTGATCTGAGGTCAGTTTATCCTGATGAATGAACCAGTTACTGTCACTAATGATCATCATGACATCATATCATTATTATTATTAATAAGAGAGAGAGAGAGAGAGTGTGTGTGTGTGTGTGTGTGTGTGTGTGTGTGTGTGTGTGTGTGTGATGAAGCTGCAGAGTCCCACACTGACAGAGGAGCCTGAACACATCTGAACATGAGGAATGTTTAATACAGTTTAAATCAGTAACAGGAGCAGTCACCGTCACGTGGTCTCTCACCTGTTCCCGCCTTTACAAAAGGCATCACACAGCAGGTTACACCTGTTCACCACCTGTCTGAGAACGTGCAAATGTTGCACAGCTGATCCAAGCTTCCGGCAGACACGCGGGTCTGAGTCACAGCTTGTCCATAGAGAAGCAGTCCTGACCGGAAACACGTCACCGCGGTCACCACGGCCTCCACAGGGCGCCGTGGCACCGCGCGGCAGACCGGGATCCTGGCCCCTTCCTGGCTGCCGTCCTCCGCCGCTGCTCCCCGGACACGTGCCGCTGCAGCTCCGCTCTCTGCCGCACGTAGAAGCGCTTGATCTCCTCGCGCTCCGCGGGCCGCAGCGGCGCGTGCAGCGACAGGTGGCGCAGGGTCTCCTGCAGACACTGCGAGAAGCCGCGGGAGTAGCTGGGGGCCACGCGGGGGGCCATGGCCCTCTGCCTCAGGAGCCCCACGGCCAGCTCCAGGACGTCAGCCCTCTCCAGGCGGGGGGGGGCCCGCCGCTCCGGGTCCAGCAGAGTCCGCAGCTGCTCGATGCTGCAGCTGATCCGGTCCCTCCGAGTCTTCTTGCTACCGTGAGCCTCCGCTGCTGAAGGAGCAGAGGACGGGTTAGAACCGGGACCTGGCTGGACCTGGAGTCAGGTGTGTGTGTGTGGGGTGGCGTCTCACCTTGTTGGAGTCCACAGGTCCCGGTTTGTCCTCGGGTCTGGTCTGAGTCACAGGAGCCATCACAGAGTCAGTCCTCAGTCCGGGTACTGGTCTCTGTCAGTCAGACCAGACTCCTCGGGTCCGGTATTTATAAGACCGGGAGGGGCTCCACGTGCGTGGACTCTTCACACCTGAGAGGTTCCCACAGTCTGGACCCGTCATAACATCCGGACTGCAGACAGACCCCCCCACACACACACACACACACACACTTCCTGTCTCAGACAGACGGAGCGTGTCGCTCTCTCACCAGGATCAGGTTATTGATGACTGATCAGGACCGATCGGGATGTGTTTCTCGTGCACACGTCTCCAACATCAAAGAGCTTCACACAAGCGACACATCCACGCGCCACACGGGGGGCAGACAGAGTTTATGGGTGCAGTGAAGTGTGAGAATCAGAGTCTCCTCCACACATTCTCACCTGAACCTGACCTGGAGTCAGTGTCTGTGTGTGTGTGTGTGTGTGTGTGTGTAAAAGGCTGAACATCTTGGCAGAGACACAGGAAGGTTCCCAGTAATAAAGTGGAGGAGTTTTCGGTGGGGCTCTGCACCACCCTCCTGGGTGGCTCCGCCTCGCCCACCGGCCCTGACTGTGGGAAAGCTGCTCCTGCCTGGGACTGGCTTGGGGATGCTAATGTGGCCTATAACAGGAAGGCCTCAGTCCATCACAGCTCACTGCTCTGCCCACCATGGTTCTAACCAACACCATGGCTTAATTTCTCCCCTCTCACTGCTCACCAAAGACAGACACAAAGTAAGTCCTGCCCTGCAGCCGCGCTTCCTCCTCCCTCCGCCTCCCTGTGTGTCTCCGCCAGCCCGCCCTCCACGCCTTCCTGACCTCCTTCCTCTTCTGTCTGCAGCTCAGGAAACCGCAGAGGTGGAGAAGATGCGCAGAGATCGTGATCAACGGGCTGCATCGAGCAGCTCAAGGTCCTGCTGGAGGAGGAGTTCACGACAGGACCCCAACCAAGCTGGAAAGGCCGCATGAGATGACCGTAGGCTCCTGAAGCGCTGCCTGCGGCCGACCAGCCCGATGCCCACGGAGGCCCTGCTGTTGGGAGGAACGTTGCGCTTCTGTCCCAGGACTCCTGAAGGAGGCCACGCTGCACCTGCAGCACCTCTCCACCTCAGCTGCCGCCACAGGACCCACCCTGCCCCATCGGCCACGCCCAGGCTGTGGGGAAGCAGCTGCCCCCACAGAGCCCTGTGGAGGCTCTGGCAGAGGGTCTGGGCTGAGGATCCTGGTATGGAGGGTGTCTACAGTGTAAACCTGTCTGTGGCTCCTGAGGAGCCTGTTTTCTTTCATAAAGGAGATTTATTCTGATTTATTTAAAGTTTGTTCTGATGTTTGAATAAAATCATTTTGTCTTTAAATCTTCGCTTGTTGATCATCTGTGCTCAGACCTTCATCATCATCTTCATCAGGTTTAACAGGTCTCAGCTTCTGTAACAGTCGGTTTAACTGACTGTTCCTCAGCCTCCATCACTGATCACATCACGACAGGAACATCATCAGTCACATGAGCTTCAACAACATGAAGGGTCTATTCTCACTGAGTCTGGATCAGAGTCTGGATCAGAGTCTGGATCAGAGTCTGACTCAACTACAACACAACATGTTGGATTATCAGACAAACACGATGGTAGCTGACTTGTGACTTTAATATTACAGATCAGACGTATTGATCACAGATCAGACGTATTGATCACAGATCAGACGTATTGATCACAGATCAGATGGGTTAGTTCAGTTCAGCTCAGTTCATATTAAGTTAGTATTATTATTAGTTTTAACAACATGATACTGAAACAGATGAACTTTATCCCCCTGTGTGGAGTCTGGCCAAGGTTTTTCCACACTCATCTCAGGACAGCAGTGTGCCAGGTTAAATCCTCCCCCAGAGCTTCCTGCTGCTGAGTCACACTGTGTTATGTGTGAGTGTAACCTCACCTGTGTGTGACCGTGGGAAGTCTGTGATGTCAGCAGGTGTGTGTGGAGCTGCAGGTCTGGTTCCCAAGTGAGAGCAGGTAGTTCACACACACACACACACATCATATCAGTTGTAGACATCATAAATCAGAGGATTAGTCTCCATAAAACTGAACTGAGGTCAGAATGATGTGTGTGTAAATGGTTCTGTAAATGATTTCATGATAATAACCCTCTCACTGTCTCTTATTAAAGAGTAAAGCCACACACACACCAACAACACACACACAGATACATCTCCTTATCAGAGATTAATGTCACACAGCCGATCAATATCTGATCAATATCTGATCAATACCTGATCAATATGTGTCTGATCTCAGAGCAGCAGGTCAACTCTCCTCCTGTTTAATGGAGCTGACGCTGCCTTCACTGTCACTAAAACCAGGAGGGAAATCACATGACGTCACAAACTGCAGCAGAAGAAAACACAGGATAGAGATCGTCTGTTAAACCTTTTTATTCACAAAGACTTTGACTTTTCCACAGGAAGTGAAGGCAACACCACCTTTACAAAAGGTATTTAACCACAGACCGACCCTGAACCAGGGTCCACATGAACCAGAGTCCACATGAAGACCACGTCTGTACATTACAGTGCATCAACAGAGCACAGACTGTTCACCTGAGCACAGGTGAGACTCTTCAACCTGAAGAAACAAACATCCCTCCAGACCAGGATCCTCTGACCCAGACCCTCTACCAGGGCCTCCACAGGGCTCTGTGGGGGGGGTGCAGCTGCTTCCCTGCAGCCTGGATGTGGCCGTGGGAGGAGCAGAGGTTGGGTCCTGTGGCGTCAGCAGGGTGGAGGTGCTGCAGGTGCGGCAGCGTGGCCTCCTTCAGGGAGTCCTGGGACAGGAAGCGCAGCGTTTCCTCCCAGCAGCGGGAGTATCCGTGGGCATCGGGGCTGGTCGGCCGCAGACGGCGCTTCAGGAACACCACGGTCATCTCCAGCACGTCGGCCTTTTCCAGCTTGGCGTTGGGGTCCTGTCGGCGGAACTCCTCCTCCAGCAGGACCTTGAGCTGCTCGATGCAGCCGTTGATGCGATCTCTGCGCATCTTCTCCACCTGCGGTTTCCTGAGCTGCAGACAGAAGAGGAAGGAGGTCAGGAAGACGTGGAGAGGACGGAGCTGACGGAGACACACAGAGACGGAGAGAGGGAGGAGAGCGGCTGCAGAGCAGGACTTACTTTGTGTCTGTCTTTGGTGGAGAGCAGTGAGAGGGGAGAGTGTGTGGTGTTGGTTGGAGCCATGGTGGAGCAGAGCAGAGTGAGCTGTGATGGACTGAGGAGCCTTCTCCTCTATTTATAGGCCACATTAGCATCACAAAGCCACGAGTCCCAGGCAGGAGCAGCTTTCCCACAGTCTGAGGCCAGTGGGCGAGGCCGAGCCACCAGGAGGGGGGGGGGGGGTGAAGGTACAGAGCCCCCCCCACCAGAGGCTCCCTCCACTTTATTACCTGGGAACCTTCCTGTGTCTCTGCTGCAGATGTTCAGCTGCTCACACACACACACACACACACACACACACACACACACAGACACTGACTCCAGGTCAGTTTACAGCCTCCTTCAGAGAGTGACTGTCAATTAAACACAATTACCCAGAGTCCTCTGGGAAGGCACACTTCCATTGTGTCACACCTCCTCCTCCTGTGTAATAAAAGGTGAAGGAGTGTGGGAAAGGAACCCCCCCCCGTAGATCAGAGGCTGGAGGAGTGTGTGGGATGTTTCTGTGTTTATACCCCCCCACCACCACCACCACCATCACCATAAACCAAACATGTGGTCCAACACCTGCTGCCAGAGGCCGATGAACTAAACTCTAGACTGAAATGACATCCACAGGAAGTGAGGTCACACTGGATCAGATCTACAGGTGTGTTCAGGTGTGTGATAAAAGACCCTCACATCTCATATCAATAATTAAATATTTATTATTTCAAATTGTGTGAATGTGCAGAGTTATTAAGGCAGACGGTTCTGAAAAGAAATCTTCTGTTTTTCAGCTAAAGATTCAAACGAAGCAGCAGAAAATAAAAACTGTCTCTGGACGTCTGAGACAGTCTGTGAGTCTGATGATGTGCTTCAGACGTTAACACACAGCAACACAACAAACACACAACACAGAGGAAACATCAGCTCTGACATCTGTTCAACGTTAACACCATCAAATGGAACTCACTGACCTGAACTGTTTTATCCAGGTTTTCTATTGATTCATGATTCATCAGGTTCAAAGATTCAGTTTAACTCTGAGACTAAACAAACTACCTAAAACAAGTTTTTATGTTTTTATGTTTAAATGTCAAATAATCGTTTTAAAATAAAATGTTTGAAACTTTAACATCAGCTTCAGAGAGATCAGAGTTAACGAAGCAGCAGCTAAAACAGATCAGTGTGATCGTCACGAGGCAGCTCCACCTCACAGCTCCACACTTTCACTGTTCAACTAACAGATATTCTCCTGATTAACTGATTGATTCATTGATTGAACTGTGAAACATCAGAACAGTGAAAAATGTTCATCAGTTTCCCACAGTCTCATCCTGTCTCGTCTTTGTCAGTTTACTGTGACAGACTGAAGAAAATATCAATTAATCAGTTAATGATTCAATTAATTAATTAATTAATCAGTTAATTAAATGTTTCCTGGCTCAGATTAAAAACACTGATGTATTTATAGACTCTGTGTCTCTGAGGACAAACAGCAGCTCAAACTCTCTCTGCTGCTGATCCTCATCCAGAATACATTCAGGTCCTGGTCCAGGTCCTGGTCCAGGTTCAGTGCAAAGCTTCTCAGAGGGACAGTGGGAGACTAAGATTCAGGACAAGGAGACGATCTCTCTTCCTTTCATTGATCAGTGTCTATCAGTGTGTTTGTTGTAGGTGATTGGATGATCAGCTGATGAGGGGGGAGGGCTCTGATTGGACGAGCAGGCTTCAGTCCTGGACTCAGCCCATGTAGGGGTACCGCCACTCTCTGAGGGGGACGTGGGTCTGCTTCACCACCTGCGGGGACGTCCACCTCAGGACGTAGTGAGGACCTCCGGGTTTGTCGTTCGTACCTGGACGCAGAGCAAAGTTCACAGGTTGAATCACTGATCACCTGTTGTCACCTGGAGACACCTGGAGACACCTGGAGGACAGGTAAACCACTCTCACCTGAAGCTCTGGCTCCACCAAATGGCTGCTGAGCGACGATGGAGCCGGTGGATTTATCGTTGACGTAGTAGTTCCCAGCGGCGTTTCTGAGGACGACGGCCGCCTCCTCGATCACCTTCCTGTAACAGAGACACGGTCAGAGACAGGAACACCTGCTGCAGGTGAGTCAGCTGACTCAGGTGGGTCAGGTGGGTCAGCCTGGAGACTCAGAGATCAGAAACATGAAGTCTTACTGGTCCTGAGCGAACACAGCTCCTGTCAGAGCGTACGGAGACGTGCTGTCTATCAGCTGCAGAACTTCTCTGTACTCCTTCTCTGGATAAACATAAACCGTCAGAACTGGACCGAAGATCTCCTGCAACACAACGACAGCTTCACACACACACGTAACATCTGATACACACACACGACGAGTGTGGTGAGACTTCAGTCTGATCTGTTTCTACTGAGCTCAGTCACACGACAGGATTTACTGACATCTAGTGGTCAGACGTCAGACTGCAGCCGACTGAACACCTGAGCACCTGAACTCTACCTGAGTCTACGGTGGCCGTCAGGAGACAAAATGACGTCAACTTCCACATCGACTACTCTGTCAGGAAAACTACATCTTTCCTCTCCTTTCCTTTCCTCTCTCTTTACTGAACTGGTTTCATTTCAGCTCAGTGTGAGAGTCTGTCTTTAAAATCACAGGTGGACAGATGTCTCTCTGACAGCAGGACAGGAAGCTAAGTCCCCTTCTTATAAAACCTCACAGACACAGAACAGACGCCTCAGATTAGAGGTTAATCCGTAAAACTGTAGGTAGCAGCTCCTGTACAGAGCCTCAGTCAGTTCAGTTTGTCTGTTCTGGGCTCCTGTAGAAAGATGATCACACTCTGATATAAACAGGTTTCTGTAGATTCTATTCATTCTATACAGTGGAGCTTTAACCTTTAACTGAGAAGAAACTGTTTTTCTACCTTGTTGTTATTTTAAAAGCAGAGTGACAGTTTGTGTCTGTACCTCGTTCATGATGGCGTCCTGTGGGTCTTTGGTCTCGATGATGGTTGGCTCCACGTAATAACCCTTCTTATCATCACAGTTCCCTCCAGCGATCACCTTCAGGTTGGGGGAGGACTTGGCGTGATCGAGCCACTTCTTTATCCGACTAAACGACTGGAGGAGAAACGAGGAGAGGAAACGGTTCGTTATTAAAACTCTACAGGCCGAGGACATTCAGAGGACGTTGAGAGGACACAGACGTTGAGAGGACACAGAGACGTTCAGAGGACGTTGAGAGGACACAGAGATGTTCAGAGGACGTTCAGAGGACACAGAGGTGTTCAAAGGACACAGAGACGTTGAGAGGACGTTACCTTATCATCAATCACAGCTGAGAAGAAGGTGCTGAAGTCTTCAACAGGCTGAGGAGGAGAAAACAAACTGATTCACATGTGATCAAAGACAAACACAGGTGACGATCTGTGGTTTAAATTCAGGTCCAGGTCTCTGTGGACTCACGTCTCCCACTCTGATGCTCCTGTGAATGTCCAGAAGTCCCTGTTTGATCTGCGGCCACATGCTGTCAGGGACGTACATCCTGGAACAGGCCGAACACTTCTGACCTCCGTACTCGAACGCCGAGCGGATGGTCCCCGTCACCACGCTCTGAACATCCGCAGACCTGTGGACGAAGTGGAAGTTCTTCCCTCCGCACTCTGAAAACATCCAGAGACACAGACCGTCACAGAAAACCAGAGACAGATGTTCATCAGCAGCTCACCTGAGCTCCGTCAACTCCAGGTGATGTCTCTGACTGTGGGTGGAAAAACCCCAGAGGAACAGAGGTCGAACCGTGTTCAAACTTCAGAGTATTGTTCAAAAATTAACTGTGAGTTGTCTCATCCTGTCATTAAACAAACTGCTGCAGTGAGTTCACTGTGTGAAAACACTGAACTGATATTCTGTGGTTCTGGTACGTGTTGCGTTCACTGCCTGCTGACACAGTCAGACATGTCAGACTAATACAGGCTCAGAGAAGATCCACTTGTTACAGAGGGTCAGAGGTCAGCTCACCTCCTGCCAGCCGGGGGAACGTCCTGTAGGTGTCCAGGTTCTGAGCCACCTGTTTCCACAGACGCTTGAACGTCCTGAAGAAGAGTCAAAGAGTTTCAACTTTCTGATCCATCACAACACTCAGGTTCACACACTGAGGTTTCTACAGTTCAGACCCCTCTGATATACAGACAGACAGGAGGACAGACAGACAGGAGTCTTACGGGACGCTGCCGGTGAAGTTGATGCCTGCCAGGTGCTCAGAGGAGGTGACGGTGTCTCCGAACACAGGGCCGTCAGCGGGCAGGAACTGGATGATGTTGGGGGGCAGACCACACTCCCTCAGGACTCTGTAGACGGCGTAGCTGGCAGACATGGCTGTGTCACTGGGCTTCCACAGAACCACGTTCCCCTGGAGAACAGGAGGGAACAGAGACGTCTCAACATCAGGAAGATCAGGAAACTCTGACTGAAAGCTCCTGTTTGACTGAAACTCAGCGTCGCTGATCCTCCATGTTTGATTCTGAACAAACACTCACCATCAGAGCCGGAGTTCCTGCCAGGTTTCCACCAATCGCAGTGAAGTTAAAAGGAGCCACAGCTGCAACGAAGCCCTGAGACAGGAGACAGACAGACAGGCAGACAGACAGACAGACAGACAGGAGGAAACAGGAGGAGACAGACAGACAGGAGGAAACAGGAGGAGACAGACAGACAGGCAGACAGACAGGAGGAGACAGGAGGAGACAGACAGACAGGAGGAAACAGGAGGAGACAGACAGACAGGCAGACAGACAGACAGACAGACAGACAGGAGGAGACAGACAGACAGACAGACAGACAGAGACAGGAGGAGACAGACAGACAGACAGACAGACAGACAGAGACAGGAGGAGACAGACAGACAGACAGACAGACAGAGACAGGAGGAGACAGACAGACAGACAGACAGAGACAGGAGGAGACAGACAGACAGACAGACAGACAGAGACAGGAGGAGACAGACAGACAGACAGACAGACAGACAGACAGACAGACAGACAGACAGGAGGAAACAGGAGGAGACAGACAGACAGGAGGAAACAGGAGGAGACAGACAGACAGGCAGACAGACAGGAGGAGACAGACAGACAGACAGACAGGAAGAAACAGGAGGAGACAGACAGACAGGCAGACAGACAGACAGGCAGGCAGACAGACAGACAGACAGGAGGAGACAGACAGACAGACAGACAGAGACAGGAGGAGACAGACAGACAGACAGACAGAGACAGTGTGCTGATCAGCCTGTAAACAGCTGTGGAGGCAGAACCTCCGACACAAACTGTGGCAGAGATCAATGATGTGGAGCATCTGACTGAGGATCAGTGTTAAACGTCACAGAGATGTTTCATACAGACACAGTGATCCAGAACCTACTGTGTTTGTAGAGACTGAGTGTGTGCTGACTGACCTGCGGAAACACAGGTGAGATGTACAGGTGAGTGTTACCTCCAGGCCTCTGTACAGCATGGTGTTGGTGCTTCCCTCTGCGTCGAGCGGCTGCTGTTTCTGCAGCTCGATCGCGTGTTTGGCGTTAAACCTGAAGAAGTCGATCAGCTCTGCGGCGGCGTCGATCTCGGCCTGGACCACTGTCTTCCCCTGGTCCACAACAGGATCAGGGTTATTACAGGATCACCTAGATCTGGACCTGAGTTACCAGTCAAACAGTGAAGGAGTGAAACCTGTCCGATCATGGTCTTGGCGAGGACTTCCGCTCTCCTGGGTCCACTGATGACATCGGCGGCCTTGAACAGGATCTGGGCTCGGTCCTGGATCGGCTTCAGGTCCCAGTCTCTCCTCGCCGCCACAGACGCCACGATGGCTTTATTGATCAGCTCCTACAATGTCACACAGAAAATACAACAGAGAGTTCACAGCTCCCCCTGCTGGACCGACTGAAACATGCAGAGATGACCTCTGACTGAAACTGGTCCTGTGTCTGTGGTTGGAGCAGATTTATTCACATGAATGAGCTCAGTTAATTCGATCATATTTATTTTACATCTTTAAATGATACAATTTCAGGAAACAAATTTAAGTCTCATGTTGAAATCTGTAATGTAATGTTCTGACCCTGTTCACCTGTAGAGTCTGGTCAGTGTTATATGTATGTAAATATGAACATGTGTGTTGTGTGGAACAAGTCTCACCTTGTCAGCGTAACAGAACTTCGCCACCTTGTGTGAGTGATTGAACGGCTGTGAAAACAGAGTGATGATCATTAAATATTCAGACTTTACACAGACAGTGGTTTATATGAAGGAGAAACACGGAGGATTAACATCAGAGGTTATTGATGAAACATCCTGAATGAACCTGCTCCACTGTTTGAATAATGATTCCTGTGGTGATAAGTTTCTGTGGAGCAACAGTTGGCTCAGGTTACAGCAGCTGCTGTTGACTCTACTCACTGATAACTGATATCTGATGTCTTTGGTCCACACATGTTCATCCCCCACCACACATGGGATCTCCTCTGTCATGCCCTTCACACTGTCCAGGCCCTGGAACAACAAGTCAGGATAAAGTCAGGATAAAGTC
>BRZM01000156.1:210000-246532 GCA_033238685.1 Lates japonicus | reverse complement strand
TCAGGATAAAGACAAAATAAAGACAGGATAAAGACAGGATAAAGACAGGATAAAGTCAGGATAAAGTCAGGATAAAGACAGAGTAAAGACAGGATAAAGTCAGGATAAAGACAGAGTAAAGACAGGATAAAGACAGGATAAAGTCAGGATAAAGACAGGAAGTGAACCAGGTTAAAGTCCATGTTGATGAGTGAACACAGCCTCCAACCTTCAGCAGCTCTTTCCTCTCTGCACTGCCCTCATTGAAGCTCAGGATTGGCTCGTTCTTCACCTCCACTGCTGCACAGGAGAACGTCTTAAACCTGAAAACACAGCAACAAAAACCTCAGACAAACCTGGATTCAGTTAAAAACAGAGAGAGAACATCAAACTACTGAAGTTTACTAAAGTGAAACAGTAAAGTTCAGTCATTCACAGTCAGCTGCCTCCTTCAGAGCAGAGGTCACATGATCATCTGAGGTTTGTCCAGTTAAATCAGTCGTCACCTGTCTGATCCTGAACTTGTTCTTATTTACCTGCTGCAGGTTGTTTTAACCTGTCACAGTGACTCTCTGTCTAACTTCAGATTTATTCATTCATTCATCTGTTTTACTGACATTAACAGGTTTTCTCCTGCAGGTCTGAGGTGAAATATTAGCCTGAAGTTAAACTTTGTCGCCTGAAGTTCTGAGTCTGAAATAAACATGTTGAGGTTCTGTCCTACCGCCACGGTCTGAGGCTTCTGTTCAGCTCTGTCTGAAACTGCTGATTAATGTCTTCATTAATCAATGATTAATCATTGAGGAGAAATCAGCTCCTGTGAACACTGAAGGAACCTGAACCTGCAGATGAGTTATGAATGAAATGAGGCTGCTTCTGTCTCACTGTATGAACGGTATGAAAACCCTGTGGTTCCTCATTACTGCTGTTCATCTACAGACGTGTTGGTCAGACTGTGGAGCCGCTGGTTTCAGTTTGATCCAGTTCCACTGAAAGTTTCATCACAGCTGGTCTGTGGTCCAGTCTGCCTCATATATGATTAACTACAGCAGGATAAACTGAAGGTCACAGAGGAGGGGGAGGGCAGACCAGGACCTCTGACTGAGTCCACATGAGCTCCTCGTGCAGCTGTAACCTGAGAGGAAACAAACATCTGGAGACCACAGGGTTCAGTTTTTACAGGTGAAACAGGAAAATAAACTTCAGGTCTTTCTGAGAATCAGACTCTGGTTCTGAGAGGAGAGAACAGAGACCTGGATCAGGACTCTGAGTTTATCCTGGAGGTCTAACTGATCTCAGAGAGCAAAGTGAAAACACACATCCACCTCCTCTATTAAATAACTGTGTGACTCCTCCTCCAACACGGACCAGGTTCTGGTTTCTGAACCTCTAAAATAAACTGGTTCTGATCCAGAGAAGTCAGGTTCTCAGGTGTGAGCTGTGACATCATCAGTGGGCGTGCCCTGTTCTCCAGGTGAGACAGAGATCTGTAATAACAGCTGATCTCACTGGTTCTGATCTGGACTGGAAGAGACCTGGACTCGGTCTATGGACAGAACCAAGGTTCAGAGAGTCCTGAACAGAACCAAAGTCTGAAGAACCAAGGAGAGGAGGCACGTGACACCAGGAAACACAGAGTTTAACCTGCTGAGCTCCTCAGACTGATCAGGTCTGACATCCGCTGATTTATCACTGATTATTTCTCCAATAACGGATCGATTAATCGCTGTTTTCAGCTAATAACAAAGACAGGTGTTCTCCACGTGAACCACACTGATGGGTTGTTAAATCAGGTGCAGGTAAACAGCAGCAGGTGAGCACAGGTGAGTGCTGCTGGACCCAGGAGAAGCTAACATTAGCTGACATGTTGGACCGTCGCCCTGCTGCGGTCTCGTGTCGGCTCATGTGAAACAGCGTTAGCAGGTACCTACCCCCTCCAGGACCGACCCACCGCCGCCCTCACGCGGAGCATGTTCCCGCCACGGACTGAGACCACGAGCTGAGGAGAAACCGGACGGACAGACGGTCTGACACGGCCGCAGGACGGACACCTGACACACGGATCGATAACTGATCAGACAGACGGTTAGGAAGCGGATCCGGATCCAGGACTACGATCGCGCCTTCGCGGGGGGAGATAGTCGGTTTCAGATGTCAGACTGTGTTTGAGTTTCGGGACAGTTCTTTTTTTTTACAACAGTCTGATGATCAGACAATATGTTGAGTTATTAAAGACTGAACAGACGGCGCCATTTTGTTTTATCTGTTAAAGTCTTTAACATCCGTTGAACTATCCCCCCTCCTCTCTGTGAAATGGAACATTCCACAGGCGGGTCTGCGACTGGCCAATCAGCGAACATTAAAAATACCATCAGCCAATCACAGGGCAGAGAACAAAGCTCTATATTTGACCAGCTTCTTGACCTTTCGATCACCTCTTCTCGGCTTTCTTCATGTCACCCTCATTTCAGACGGGACATATTTTACTATTCATTTAAAAACGAATTAATTTTCTATCTTTAGATTCTGTTTCCTCATATTTATCAGTATAAACTGTACTAGTGCACAAGAAACACTGAGATGTAAACTGCAACAATTTAAAATGACACATTACTGATAAAAAGAGAAAAGGCTAAATGAGCCAAACATGAAAAACAGAAGCTAAGTAAAATAACATATTAAAAGGTCAAGGACAGATATAAAAAGCAAATTGTAAAAATGAATAACACATTTATATGTAAATAAAACAGTGGGAACTAAAAACATAAACCTTTAGAATAATGAGACAGCAGGACAGGTGCAGTTTCAGAGGTTACACCTTTCTCTTTAAGGAACAAACAACATTATAACTACGATCATCCTCTTTATCTCTACCTGCTCTGTTCCACTGTCACTGACACCTGATAATTCACATTGTAAATGAATGGAAACACCTTCTCAGTGAAAGTGTGTGTGAAGGTGTGTATGTGTGTGTTAGTATCAGGATCAGAGAACAACAGTTTTCCTCTGATCCTCTGGAACTTTTCCTGCACTGGGAGATCAGTGAATGGACCTGGTGGTGAACCTGCTGAGTATTTTCCTTCATAGAACCTTATTCCCCAGAATCCACACTGTGTGTTTCCCTTCCTCTGGACAGACTCTGCTAACACACCCAGTATCCAACCTGTACTGTCTCCAACCTTGACATCCCAGCTGTGAGTCCCTGAGTTAAAACCCTCAGAGCCCAGGACACAACAGTAATAATCCAACCTCTCTGGATTGTCAGGAAGCTGCTGTTTCTGTCCTCGTCTGTCCTTCTGTCAGAGGTTCATGAGTATCCCAGACAAGGATAGAGTCCATCCCCTCTCCAGGAGTTTGGTTCCAGAACCAGTGCTGTGAGGGAAGGTGAGTCCAACTAGCTGGTACTGCTCCACCTATTGAACCAACTCTTTCTCCCTCCACACCAGAGAGGTGACACTCCATGTCCCTATGACCAGTCTATGATGCCAGGGGTTGGCTCACCAAGTACCTTGTTTTTGCCTGCCGCCCGGCGTCCCTTACACCTGATCCCAATGTCTATCCCTGCAAGTGGTCAGGTCCAGAGGGCTGTGTCAACTGAACCCCACAGATCAAGGCCCAGCCACTGGACACTCACGGTCAAACCCCCCACACCAGGTCCGGCTCAAGGAGGAGGCCAAAGTCTCTGTATATCTCAGAGCTGTATCACCAGTCTGAGACTTCTTTTTCATTAGGGACTAATGAGGGTGTAAATGAATATATTTGTTTCTGTGCTTCATTTTAAAGTGGCAGTGCAGGTGACACATGTTGAACAGGTATGAAAATAAATCTCCTATCAGCTGATGATCAAACTGTGGTAGGTGTGAGACAGATGCCGTGTTAAGAGTTTTTGATTAAGTCCATTTGTGTTAAAGGGAACAGGAACACCAACATTACAAACATCTTTGAAATGTCTTTTTAAAAAACATTTTATCCTGAAAATCTATATCTGATTTTATGCATGCAGGCTGCTACTCCTCTTGGTTCTTGTTGTTCTTACAGTTTGGAAAAATGTCACCTGGCCAGGTTGTTGCTGATAAAGCAACAAGAGTTTAGGAATTATGGGACAGTTTTGATCATATGACAACCACCAGGTCTGTTCTTCAAAACTGACTGAGAGTCAGCATCAACTTAATTACATCATTTAATTTTTGCAGTTAGTGCAGAATTATTATATATGGTAAATATATTTAGCAATACAGAATTTAAGATATGGTTTTTATTGTTTTTAACAGAACATAGAGACAATTAGATAAATAAAGTTCCCAGTTTCCACAGAGGAAACAAAACAAACACAAAACTCTGAGAGTCATATTTATTTTATTTTCTTACTGAAACAGTGATTTCACTGTTTAATGATAAAGTCACAGGAAACACTGTAAGAGGCTGTAAATACACAGTTCATCACACAGTGAACATCAGCCTGTGTAACATCAGTGTCAGTCCACATTAACCAGGACCACATCAGGCTTCTCAAGTCTGTAAGTACAGTGTTGTACTGCATCAGTCGTCCAGTACAGTAACATACAGGCTGTAGGTCGACAGTTTGTTCCTGACTATACTCTTTTCACTGCAGCTGTTTGTTCCACACTAAAAACACAAATGTAGTGATTCAGAAAGTACAACAACACTAAAAAAGGAACTACATAGTTTAAATTTTAAACAAATTACAGCAGGTTTATAAAGTGTTACAGAACCTATTACACCACCTTCCCCCACTTTTCTCTCTTTGTTGCTCAACAGATCAAACTGTGCCCTGAAATATTAGAATAGGTAACTGTTAGTTAAATATACCCTTATTCCCTAACTTTAGTTTCTGTTTACTTTTTTGTATTGTGTGTACTGCACTAGTACACAAAAAATGACACTGTATCGTTATGTAAACTGTTACCAAAGTTAGCAACATTTTAAAATGACACAGTACTGATAAAGAGAGAACGGTAAATGAACCAAACATCAAAAACAGAAGCAGAGTAAAATAATTAATTAAAATAATTTTACATACAAATACATATAAATCTGATCATCCTCTTTATCAGTATTTACTCTGTTCCACTGTCACAGAAACCTTCACTGGTAACATCTTCACTGGGAGTTTATCATCATTGTAAAATGGAATGGAAACATCTTCAGTGAAAGTGTGTTTGAAGGTGTGTATGTGTGTTAGCACTGTGATCAGAGAACAACAGTTTTCCTCTGGTCCAGTCCAGATTCACTCTGATCCTCTGGAACTTTTCCTGCACTGGGAGATCAGTGAATGGACCTGGTGGTGAGTGTGCAAAGTATTTACCTTTATATAACAATATTTCCCATAATCCAGACTGTACACGTCCCTTCCTCTGGACAGACTCTGCTAACACACCCAGTATCCAACCTGTATTGTCTCCAACCTCAACATCCCAGCTGTGAGTCCTTGAGTTAAAACCCTGATTTGTGAAAATGAGGTCAGTGAACCTCTGGATTGTCAGGAAGCTGTTCCTGTCCTTCGCCTCACACTGGTCAGATCTTCAGACAGGATCAGTCCAGGATGAGCAGTGTTTGGTCCAGAACCACAGGACTGTAGGAGACCAAGTGTCCTTCATCTTGTTCCAGATGTTGAAGGTCAGGTTGCCCAGGTGTTTGGCCCATTCATCAGAGCTCCTGAGAGAAATAAGATCCTGCTGGTAAGGCGCCATGGACCTCTTTCCACTGCAGCCTTGTAGTTGTTGAGGAATGAGACGCCTCAGCTCTCAGCCTGTCCTCTGTGGCTCTGACTGGTGTGAAAGAGCTGCTATCTCTCTGCTCAGAGCCCATCTCTCCTTCATCTGACTCTTCTGCTCCTCTTCCTCCTCAGTGCAGCCATCCTGGCCTCTTCCTCTTCTAGAAACTGGTGAAGCTTAAACTGCTCCTTAATCTGCCTCTGTGTCGGGCCTGACCCACGTTCTGCTGTTTGATCAAACTCCACTTTTAACTTGTTCTAAACTCTTTAACTTCTCCTTACATGGCTCCAGAGTTTCCTGTTCCTTCTGTGTTGTCGCAGCTCATCGACGGGTCTGAATCTGTGGTTGGTGTGTTTTTTCAATCTCTGCAGACCAGTACACTGGCTGCTGATGGTCCAGACAGAAGAGTCTGAGTTTTCAGAGTGCAGACTGCAGAGCCACTGAAGATCTCTGATCTCTCTCCCTGTAAGAAGGACTCACACAGGTTCTTTTTAAGGCCCGGTTTGAAGGTGATCTACCTCTTGAAAATCTTCTACAAACTGACAGTCTGGTGTTGGTTTCTCTCTCCACCATCTCTTCAGACAGTCTTACAGAAGTTGTGGCTACATGACAGAACACAGGATCTCTAAAGACTCCTGAGCCAGACCGGACAGCAGAGATCCTCCTCTGATCTGAAGCCATTTAGTCTGAGGAAGTTGAAAACACAGCAGTCAGAAAGTACAATCAGAGCTTCTCATTTTCAGTCTGTTTCTGTCTTTAGTGACGAAGAACAACAAACTGTTTCCTGGTTTGTCTCAGGTGAGGGGTGGCGCTCACACTGAATGTTGCTCCACCTGTAACAGAGGGTGTGTTTCATTCCAAAGTACTGATTCATTGCAGAAAATGTGGTTGATAGGATCCCTATGGTGACTGTGACACAAAGCTTTGAGCTTCGTGTATCCACAGCACTTTTTGGGTTATCCAGATGTTACTCTGTAGACTTCCAGATGTTGACTTTTGTAATTAGGCTCTAGGTGAAGTTTACTTGCAGACTCTGTGCAACACTGTGGACAGCAGATGGTGCACCACCACCTGAGTAGGTCATGATCAAAGTCTCCACTGCAGAGGCAACAGGTAGGAGCTGTTGTCAGAAGGTTATCCATGGTGGGAGAAGCCTTCAGGCTGAAGAAGGAGGCCTTGCAGTGCTGGTTGGCCCCAGATTCTCCTGTAACAGTAGACAGGTAACAGGAGAGCAGCAGCTTCAGCAGTTGTGGAAGCAAAAACTCAGGTGTGGGAAGAGTTCAAAGCTATGGACTTTCTGTTGGTGTCAGGAAGGGAAGGCAGAGCTTGGATGAGGCTGTGTTCAGCAGGGGAAGAGAATCGCACACCCAGACTGGGGATACTGTCAAGAGGTGGAAAGAGCACTTTGAGGCGCTCCTGAGTTGCTAAGGTGATCAACAAGTTCTGCAGTAGAGATCAGGTGTAGATGCGATTCTTGGCTAAGATGCCTCTTCAATGTTGCATACAGGTCGAGGACAGTACCTGTGGAGTGACAGGGTGACACAGGAGTGGATTTTCACTCCCACAAACACAATCCTGTCCCGTCCCAATCCCAAGTCAAATTAGAAAAAAAATCCCGTCCCATCCTGCTCCCATGTCATGTGTTTTGGGCACAGTCTGTAGGTTTTGTGGTACCTGGCTGGAGTGAGATTTTGATGCCATGGGCTTAATGACATGTATGTGAACTAAATCACGGGGCACATATTTGTACTCAGTTTGTTCTCTCTGCTGTGCACTTGACGTTAGACGTTAGTTATAAAATATATGACACAGCTGTACTAATACGTCTTCACACACAGTCTGAAGGGAACAGCGCCATCTCCTGGTGTTAATGAGAATCAGTTGCAGTTCCTTCTTTAGAGGAGAGTGAGACAGAAACATGAGGGACAAGTTATTTTCATCTTTTCTGTTTGATCTCAGAGTTCACACAGCAGAAACATCACTGGTTCATTTCACTGGTTCAGACCTGTCACCTCCTGTTAACTGAGATCAGAGCAACTGACTCAGTTATCCACTGATTTTATCAGAATTATTATTTTATTATTGTGTTCATTATTATGGTGTGTGTGTGGGGGGGGGGGGGGGGGGGGGGTATTTAAAACTATAGGAGCAGGTCTGACTGTTTCTCTCTGCAGCTTCAAGTCTCTACATGTTGAGTTTTTTTTACAGTGTACGTCTTCAGTCATCTTTGATGTCACTGTAAAACAACAACACACTGATTAACCACAACGCACAGGTGTGTGTGTGTGTGTGTGTGTGTGTACAGCTTCCTCCAGCAGGAACACACAGAGACAGAGATTAGAGGAGGAAACTCTGACGCTGGATCATCAAACTTTACCTTTAACTTAACCTCGTCACATTCTCTTTTTTTATCCTTAAACTTCATGTCACTGAACTCAGACCTGTTGTCTTCATTAAGTGACACAGCCTCGTTTTAACAAAATCACAATGAACTCAACAGTAAAAACAAGATGGCGTCAGTCTGTGTCGACACGTTCTACAGCTGAGATCAGAGCAACTAAACCTGTTCAGACTTTGTGGCTGAAACTTTCTGCTCAGTAACATTAGTTGTTTATGACGTCAGGAACTGTTCAGACTGGTTTTTTATTCTTCATCATGTCACTGAGAGACAGAGTGAGAGCTGCTGTTAGCAGCCTGTTAGCAGCCTGTTAGCTAATGTTAGCAGCCTGTTAGTCAATGTTAGTCAATGTTAGCAGCCTGTTAGTCAATGTTAGTCAATGTTAGCAGCCTGTTAGCAGCCTGTTAGTCAACGTTAGCAGCCTGTTAGCAGCCTGTTGGTCAATGTTAGTCAATGTTAGCAGCCTGTTAGCAGCCTGTTAGAAGCCTGTTAGTCAACGTTAGTAGCCTGTTAGCAGCCTGTTGGTCAATGTTAGTCAATGTTAGCAGCCTGTTAGCAGCCTGTTAGAAGCCTGTTAGTCAACGTTAGCAGCCTGTTAGCAGCCTGTTGGTCAATGTTAGCAGAGATTCACAGGCCAATAGCTCAGACTCTGTTCCTACAGACTGAACGGACAATCACACAACGTTCAACAATCAGAAGGACAACACCAACATTGTGGAGAATACAGAAGCTTCAGACTGAGCCAGCAAACAAAAATTATTCATTTTAACCAACGAAGAAGAACCAAGAACTCACTGTGAAACAAACAGGAGAAAATCCAATAGATTAAAGTAGATGGGAGAACTCGGCCTAACAGAGGTGACATGACAGTCTGACAACACCAAGACACACAGGGACTGATGAACTAATGATACACGGTGAGAAGGAAGTAAAAACACAAACAAGATACCAGGAATAAGTGAGCAGAACTCAAGGGAACAGAATCAGTCCAAAATAAGACGAGAACTGAAAACACAGAGGAGGAAACAGGAACAAACGTCATTTACAGAGAAAACCAACAACCAGAATCTTCAGACTGACTGCACCATCAGAGACGTGTTCATGTCACATGATCACATAGACACTGACTGTTTTAATACAAACACGAAAACATGAACTTGTCCTTTAAAGAAGCCGAAGCCTCAAGAGTTCAAAAACAGATCTGATCTCTGCACACACACACAGACAGAGGTCTGTTTTCAGTGTTGATGGACGACTTAAAAACAGACTGAGACATGTTTCACTGAGGTAAAGTGACGAAGAGTTGACTGAGAGAGAATCTTCATCTTCATCATCTTCAGTCAAGTCAGTTTAAAGCTCGAGTCACAGAAAACAAAGGTCTTCAGCACAAACAGAATAAATCATCAGACATGTTCAGAATGAAAATCAGAGTCAGGTGTTAAAGGAGATGTCATCTGAGGAAGCTACAAGAAGTTACAGGAAACTACAGGAAGTTACAGGAAGCTACAGGAAGTTACAGGAAACTACAGGAATCTACAGGAAGCTATAGGAAACTACAGGAAGTTACAGGAACCAACAGGAAGTTACAGGAAGCTACAGGAAACTACAGGAAGTTACAGGAAGTTACAGGAAGTTACAGGAAACTATTGTCTCAGTGAAGGGTCAGATGAGCTGAATGTTTCTGAACCATCAGAGACGAGTTAATGTTCAGGATGAACAGGAGGAAACAGACTCAGGTTACCTGCAGCGTCAGGCAGATTTAAGGTGTTTTGATGCAACTCAGAATAAAATTTAAAGTCAATTTAGTGTCTCAGCTCTGAGCTGAAGGTGGTTCTGGTTCTGGTTCTAGTGCTGATTCTGAGGACTCAGGTCTCTGGGTCTGAACTGAGAAACACCTGCTGTTTGTTGTTGTGATGATTCTGTGTATAATGTAATGAAAAAGGCCTCCTCCTCCTCCTCCTCCTTCTTCTCCATGATTTTTAAACACTGATTTAAGCCTTTTTAAGGCTCCAGCAGGAGCCCTGCAGACGAGTGTCTGTAATAATGGACGTGACAGACGTGAAAATCTACAGGAGACAAGATAAAGTTCTGATGAAGTTCTGATAAAGTTCTGATGAAGTTCTGATGAAGTTGTGTCTCTGATCGTTCAAGGTGAAACTCTGAACTCGTCACTGAACCTCAGTCATCTGTTAATTAAAATCTGAAACATGCAGTGAGTTCAGTTTCCTCCTTCACAGTTTTGTTAAATCAAAATGCTGGAGTGAGTGTTCAGGTGAGTGTCAGGTTACAGGTGTGTGTGTGTGTGTAAACAGTCATCAGTGTGCGATGTGTGAGGAGGCATGTGTTGACAGGAAGGGTGTGTGTCGCTGACGCCTTTCATCCTGAAACTCAGGGTTTAGGAAGAGGAAACTGCAAACACTCATTTCTACCTGCACAGGACCTTTGATGTGTCACAGCTGAAGCTCACAGAGCAGAGGTACCCTGAACACACCACCACCACCTTCATCACCTTCATCACCTTCACCACCTTCATCACCTTCATCACCTTCATCATCCTTTCTGTTAAAACAATGAACTCTGTGTGAAATCACTGAACAGACTCTGAGGATCTGATGTTTAAACGTTTGATTTTCATCCTGTCGGTTTGTCTCATTACCTGACGTCCCCTCACACACCTGGAGGGGCGGAGCTTCAGCAGATAGAAGTAGGTAAATCCTCAGCTTTTCATCTGCAGCCTCAGTCAGAGTCAGAGGAGGAAACGCTGCAGCTGCAACAGGAGGTGAGACAAAGACTAACTTCTTTATCATCATCGACACACAGAAACACATGGACACAGACGGACATCAGACAGACAGGTGGACATTAACACAAATAAACTGATATAAACTGATAAACAGATTTTATTTACTCTGAGTTTGATGTTAATAACAGTAGTTTTATTTGATGAACTAAAATAACCAGAAATAATGTTGTTAAAGTTTAACAGTTGAATTTAGAGAGGAAACTTTTTTTTAATTATTATTTTCCAGTTTCACATCAGGAAGTTGTTCATTGAACTTTTTCAATTTACTTTTAATTTTTTTCATCTCAGGATTTGAAAAGTCACTTTTTTCTGTATCTGATTAATTTTCTGTTGTGAGGCTAATCAATCAATAAACTAATTTAATAATTTTTACAGCTCTATTTTTATCCTAACTGCTACTTTAAACATCAATTTTATTTTTTTCTATTATGTTTAATTACCCTGAGAACTAAAATGATAACAGTTTATTTTCTATTTCCTGTTTTAATATTCATATAATTCTTCATGTCTGTTCCTGAACACTGTAAAACAATGTAGAATCAGTTCTGCTCTGTGATTGGCTGTCAGTGAAATGCATCCTGGGACTCGTAGTTTTAAACACTTGGGTGTTAAATTAGATCAAAGCTCAGGTTGAAAAAGCTCCTGAAGAAGATGATCGTCATAGTGAGGGGTCAGAGGACAGAGGTCAGGGGTCAGGGGGAATGAGATCAATATTTCTGTTCATTGATCGGATAAATAAATGACTCAGCTCTGACTGTGACAGGTTCTTGCTGCTCTGATAAAAACCTCAGGTCTCTGTTTTCCCTCCTCAGGTCTGCAGGACTCTGAGGGTCTGACCATGAACTGTCTCTCTGGTCTGTGACTCCTGATCAGGTCTCTGTGAGTCCAGGTCACACGATGAGCTCCTCCTTCTCTCCTCCAATCATCGACCAGCGTTCTTCTTACCTGAGCTTCGGTCTGTCACCCTCTGCTGGACTCTCTGAGGACCGCAGTCTCCCTCAGTCCTTGGACTCTCTGTCCGGCTCCGTCCCCTTCTTCCTCTACCCCTCTGCCATGGACCCCTCTGGCCTCAGCTTCTACAAAGCCCCTCTGAGGGGCCCCGGCCCCGGGCTCCTGCCCTACCTGACCCCCTTCCACCACCACGGACACTTCAGCGTGTACGAGTGTCCGTTCGAGCCGGCCTTCATCCAGAAACGGAACGAGCGTGAGCGTCAGAGGGTGAAGTGCGTGAACCAGGGCTACGCCAAACTCAGAGACCACCTGCCGGGTCAGAGTGCCGACAAACGGCTCAGCAAGGTGGAGACGCTGCGAGCCGCCATCAGGTACATCAAGTACCTGCAGGGACTGGTGGAGCCGGAGGACGGGAGGCACAGCGGGGGGGTGTCCCCCAACACCTCGTCTCCTGGGCCGGACTGTGGAGGAGAGTCCGAGGGTTTCACCTGTTAGACAACCACAGGGGGCGCTCAGGAGGTCTGACCTGAGCTGAGGAAGAACCTGAGTCCATATCGGTCCAGAACCACAGACACTGATTAAAACCACTGGATCAGAGTCAGTGAGGTTCCAGAAACCTGACACAGCAGAAGTTCAGTTTCTGTTAAAGAATAAAACGACTTAATGTTCAGTTTAATCACTGATTCTCTGATCAATCGATAGTTTGTCCTCTGTTTCTAAAGAACTGAACCTGAGGTGGCTCCAGATCAAACCACAGTGAAGACAGGACTGATCCTAAAACCAGGAAGTAAGTTAGCATGTTAGCACTTCCTGTTCCCTTGTCCCAAAGTCAGTGTGTTTCTGGTTAAATGTCTGAAATAAGGTCTGTGGTTTTAACTCAAGCTCAAGACATTTTCAGGTTTTATTCTCCGACATAAAATGGGTCAGTAAATCCCCCACTCCTGATGTTTGAAGCTTTTACGTGTCTTAAAAAAGGCGGTTGCTAACGAGTGTCTAAATGAGACTACAGAGGTTGTCGGGGACGTTAACATGAAAACCCATCTACTCACCAGTCCACCTTTACAGCCTCGTTGTGTTTCTACTCACGCTCTTTCAAACTATCACTAACTTTCTAAGAAGAAAGGCTTTTGTAGAAGAGCTCAGAGCTAAATGAAATGACCAGTTGGAAGCTTAGTGGTGGAGACGTTGACGTCATGTGACCGTGGTGTAGTTGGTTTATAGCCTAACATTAGCTTTTTACTGCTGGAGATTGGATTTAGGCTTCAAACATCAGAACAGTGGTGTTCATCTGTGAAGATTATCTGATCAACTAAACCTGGAAGGATCAGAAACTTTAGTTGGTCACAGTTTATTTTCTGGAATAATCCAAAACACAATGAAAAAATCCCATTGGCTTTTTGTGGAGGGAACCAGGCTGATGCTAACTTCAGGACTGGACTACAGAAACACATCATCACTGTGGGACTGTGTAAGTCCACACTGAGAGAACCAGGTACTGACCTGCAGCTCAGGTACTTTAGATTTATCTCCATGACGTCCTTTGGCTCAAAGTGTTTTGAAGCCATCTAGTGTCCATCAGACAGGTTCAGACAAAACAGACACAGAAGTGACACATGCTGCTGCTGCAATAATGTTCTCCTCCTGCAGGTGGTGCTGTTCAGCTGCAACTCTGACAGAGAACAGCTCCCCCTGCTGGACACACAGTTAAACCACAGACACATGTTCAGATTTTACAAGGACCTGGAGATTCAAGGCCTTGATCTCCCTGACCTGAGAGTGATGAGAGAGAAGCGAGCAGACACAGTGTGATCATTAAATATTGATTTTATTTTCATATTTAAGTCATATTTAGATCGTGAGGAGATGAAGCAGAACCAGTTTCCACCAAATGAAGCGTTAGAAAAATAAAAAGCCTTTTTATAATAGAACACCAAAGATTCCTCTGATTTATTTCAACTTCCTCCTGATGTCCACCTCCCTCAGAGAGTTTCTACCTTCAGCTCGGTGCAGTGATTCCTCAGAGTTTCTCTCTTTATGTGACACTGTAAGTGTAACAGAGTTTAAATCAGATTCATGCACAAACTTTATATACGACTGAGTCAGAGTCAGAACCCCCCCCCCGGCTCTGACTCGTTCTGTTGAACTGAACATCACAGACTGTCACTCACTGCTGCAGATGAACCGAGTACTTTTACTGTAATTTAGTTAAATATTAAAGTACTTCTTCACTGCAGTACATTTAAAACATTGTCTCATTAAAATGTTGAGTTACTGAAGATTTAACTGAAGTATTGATCAGGTGATCAGATATTGATTTTAGAAATAAAGATGTTTGAATTCATCTCCTCACTCTAAGTTTATTGTTTCCTGATGTTTCACTGTCGATTTAAATAATCAGCTGTTTATTTTCTGATCAGTTTATTATATTTATGAGTTTAATACTTTTCTCTGTGAACGATCTGTGTTGTTTCCCTCCACAGCTGAAACTCATCAGTTCAATAGATGATCAATAGTTTATCAATAAAAGTCAAACCGAAAAAACTCCAGTTTGTCAGATATGAAGATTTGTTGCTTTTCCGTTTGGAATCATGAAAGATAAACAGTGAACTAATCAATGAGAGAAGTTATTGATCATCAGCTGAAGCTGTTTCCTGTATGATTGATCCTGAATTCACTGATCAGACGAACAGGAAGATGTTTCTGCTCTGAAGTCTGAATGTGTTGGATGTTCAGTTCAACAGGTGACTGATTAAAGGGAGTTTTCTTGAACACCACAGTGACGTCTATCATACTGATCAGGAGCAGAATACTCTATGTATTGATTGATTATCAGTGATTAGTGAGTCTGATCAGTTAGAGGAACAGTTTCTACATCAATGAGAGAAATTCATGCAACACTTGGAGTTCCTCCTCCTGTCGGACTGAAACACTTCGATCTTTGGCTTCAAAGACAAAACGGGACCAAACTAAAGCTTTGGCTGCGAATACAGACACACTTGACACACCTGAGCCCAGATCAGACCTGAGTCCAGATCAGACCTGAGCCCGGATCAGACCTGAGTCCAGATCAGACCTGAGCCCAGATCAGACCACAGGACTCACCTAGACCAGGTCTTCACTGGTCTGACCTCAGCACAGGGGTCGAGCTGCAGTTTGATCTGAGTCAGACTGAAGCTGCTGATTCCATCACACAAACACATTTAACAAACACTGATCATTGATCATTGATCACTGATTATTGATTATTGGCAACTGATCAACATGTTCCCTCTAATAAACAGCAGCTTGTTTCAGGATCAAACTGAAGTGAAACAGCTCGAGGAAACACTGAAACAGCTGCAGACGTTTCTCTGTCTGCAGGAAGAACATTTAGACTCTGACAGGGATTTTCCTCACAGTGAAGTTAAAGCCCTTCATCTTCATCACCTTCACAACAAACACCAGCCAGTCAGTCACATCAGTCAGTCTGTTCTGCGGCGTCAAAGAACAGTTCAACAACCGCAGCTCTTCATGCGTCCTCGTGCATGAGACCATGAACTACACAGTTGACCTGAACGCCGAGGACGGTCCGCCTTCAAACGCCCTGGAATGTCGGTGATGATCGCCTCTCAAACGCCCTGAACGTCGGTGGAACGGTCCGCTCTCAAACGCTCCTGAACGGCCGGTAGACGGTCCGCCTTTCAACGTCTCTGAATGTCGAGGACAGATCGCCTTCAAACGCCCTGAACGCCCAGCACGGGGTCCGTCTTCAAACGTCCTGAACGTCGAGGACGGTCCGTCTTCAAACGTCCTGAACGTCGAGGACGGTCCGTCTTCAAACGTCCTGAACGTTGAGGACAGATCGTCTTCAAACGTCCTCAACGTCAAGGACAGACCGTCTTCAAACATCCTGGACGCAGAGGACAGACCGTGGTCCTCAGTCCTTGACGTGGAGGACAGACCGTGGTCCTCAGTCCTGGACATAGAGCAGGGTGAGGCGGCGGTACACCAGGCTGCGGTGCTGTGGCTGCAGACAGTAAGCGATGCTCTGCTCCACCTCCTGGCAGCGTCGCAGGAATCGGCAGCGGTCTCGGGCCAGCTCCTCCCAGGGACCTCGGCGATCCTCCTCTTCCTCACCACAGCTGGCGAAGAACTCCTCCACGTTATCACAGAAACGAACCTGACGAGAGGAAAGATCAGATTATCAATAAATAACTGCTGTCAAAGTGAAGAGTGTCTGCTTCTGTTTTATCATCAGAAACTGATTAATTACACTATTCAATAATCAAGACTCTATGGGTCTGTGGGACTCAGTGGGTCTCTGTGGGGCTCTGTGGGTCTCTGTGGGGCTCTGTGGGTCTCCTGTGGGGCTCTGTGGGTCTCTGTGGGTCTCTGTGAGGTTCTGTGGGTCTCTGTGGGTCTCTGTGGGTCTCTGTGAGGTTCTGTGGGTCTCTGTGGGGCTCTGTGGGGCTCTGGAACAGTGTGGAGGTGTGGTACACTGTGTCAGAGCAGGGCTCCCCTCTGTTGTATAAAGGTTTGAGTTACATATTTTGTATATTTTATTTTAGATATTTATTTTTGATTCTATATATATATATATATATATATATATATATATATATATATATATATATATGTGTGTGTGTGTGTGTGTGTGTGTGTATATATATATATATACATACATACATATATAGTTTTTTTTTCTTATTCTATTTTGCTTCTTCTATCAAGAGAGAGAGAAACGTTTTTCTGGATTTCTCTGTATGTCCTGCACATGAAGAAAACTGACAATAAAAATCTTGAATCTGATTGGCTGCTGAGCTGTATTTGAAACAACGTGGGGGGCGTTTCCTACAAACTCACTTCCTGTCTCTTTCTGACTCAACTGGAAACAGAAAGTGTGTGAAACACTGAGGGTTAACGTCACCCTCACTGTCTCACCCTGTCTCACCCAGACACTGGAAAAAATGAATCTCCCAATAATAATTTTGCTAAAGAGGAGACGTCAGCTTTGTCTTCAGCTGTTGTTTAGTCTGAAGATATTTATGGTTCAGTGTCGGTTATTATCTGATGACAGGGACTCGGAGTGACTCAGTCTGTGGTTCAGGTCCGAGTCACATGACGAGCTGCAGTAAAATACCTCACTGTAAAAACCAGGAACAAGGAAAAAAAAACACCTGTGTCAGGTGGTTACTGTCACACTGAGGATCAATCATAATGATCAATATTTAGACGAGAGGAAGATCTGAATCAATCAATAAACCTCGACCCTCAGTCTGAACAAACCTCATCGTCCTGTCTCTGTGTTTGAATCTGTAAAGTGAAAGACTGACAGTGAAACTCCAGCTGATCGATCAGGTTATTGATCGATGATAAACCTGTTGGAGGTGAAGCAGGTTAAACACCAGCACTGACCTTCTTGGTTGTAGCAGAGCTGTGGCTGGTGGAGGAAGTGCAGGAGGAGGTGGAGGCTTCAGAAAAGCCGCTGTCCAGCCTCTCCTCAGCCTCCTCCTTCCTGTACTCAGGTGGAGACGCTGCCTTGTGGTGGGGGGAGCGGGGGGGAGTCTGGGAGGCCTTCTTGGCCCTGGTCCTGGTCCTGGGAGCGGCCTCTGCAGGCTCTCGAGTCCTGATGGGGGCCTGGAAGTTAAAGGGGCTGTAGGGGTCGGAGGAGCTGAAGGAGCTCCACAGGCGGAGGCTCTCAGCTTCGTCCACCTCACTGGCCGAGGTGGAGTCGTCCCAGACGTCGTGGCCAGATGAAGGGGAGAGGGAGGGCAGGGGAGGGGAGGCCGTGGGGGAGGAGAGGGGGAGGGCGGTGAGGTCAGGGGAGGAGGCGGGGGTGGAGTGGGTGGAGGAGGGTGGAGTGGAGGTGGGGATGCTCTTGGGCGCGGTGATGCGTGTGTGCAGGGGGGCAGTGAAGTTTCGGGGGTTGTAGGGATCCACACTTTGGCACAGGGAGCTCCAGAGACGCTCCGCCTCCGAGTCTGCCTCGCCGTCCGAGTCCGACACTTCGTCATCGTCATCGTCGTCGTCATCGTCTTCGTCGGATGAGTCGGACAGATCAGACGACCCCTCGCTGTCAAAACCATCGTCATCATCGCTGGACTCCCCGTCTGATTGGCTGCTGTCGTCGTCGCTGCAGGGGCAGCCCATGATGAAGGCAATGGCCTTGTTCTGGCACTGGGGAGTGGGGAGCACCGTGGCCCCCCCAGCCTCAGTCTGACCCTCTGACCCCAGGTACTGCTGTTCTTCCTCATCCTCCTGCGCTGACATAGACTCTCCCACCTCCTCCATCTCTGCGCTGACGGGGGCGGGGTCTCTGGTCGGTCCGGCCTCCTGCTGGTCTTCGCTCGGACCCTTCACCTCATTCAGGTGGCTCATCTGGACCTGCTCCTCCTCCAGACTGGAGTACCCATTGTCCTGGTCCGGGGTCAAAGGAGCCACCTGGCCGCAAGCGGCTCCTGAACTGCTCAGGTGATTCCTGATGCTGAGCCCGTGGTCTGGCTTGGACCCCTCTGTGTTCTGGACTGTGTGGAGGCCTCCATTGTTGGCCAGCTCCTCTTTGTGGTCAGCAGGTCCAGTGTTTTCTCCCAGAGTCGACCCTGTGCCGGCGCTCTGGACAAACACAGCAGGGGCTTTTGTTCCAGGTCCTGGTTGTTGAGGACAAAGCTGACCTGTCTGCTCGGACCAGGACAACAACTCTCTGTGTGAGCTCTCCTCGCTGCCCCACAGGCTGCCCCACCACGTCCTGCTCTTCCCCCCGCCGCTCCTCACCCAGTCCCTCCCTCCTGGGGGGTTCCTCTCTGGGGGGGACACAGAGTTCAGCAGGACGTGGCTGAGGAAAGTCCTGGCTGAGGACAGGTATCCTACCTGAGTCTGCTGGCACAGGTTCAACTCTACCTCTGCGTTTTCTATTCCCATCTCCCTCAGAGAGTCCGCGGTCAGCCAGGGCAGAGCCGAGCCGTCCCCCGGCTCCAGCAGCTCCGCGGCTCCCTCGTGCTGCCACCGCAGGTAAGTCAGGTGTGGAGCCGCGTGCTGCGTGAGCGGCATCATGTCGTCCAGCTGTCTCAGGAACTCTCTCTCTTCGTCAACAGAACTTGTTTTCATGACTCCGCTGATCCACCCGGCTCCGTTACCGGCCGGGGTCGGGTTTCGGGGTCGACCCGGGAGATATTTCTGTAGGAATGACAGCGCGGGCCTGGACACCACGGAGAGCAGGCCGATCCACGAGCTTTCCTGAGTGTCCAGCCCGGCAGAGGTGACTCCGTGCCCGGTCGGAGAGGACGAGCTCTGGCCGCCGGATAAATGTCTCTCATCACTCATGTTTCTGAACATTTTCCTCAACTCAAAAGTGCAAAGTATAACTTATCTGACATTAGCTGAGTAGCAGTGTAACCTCAGGGACAGGACCGGGTCCTCTTTAGCGGGTTAGCTCCGTGTTTGACAGCTGTCAGACTTAGGGGCGCTGCGGCCACAGGTCCGGTTTAACAGGAGCAGTTACTGGTGCTTTCCATTTAAAAAAGTCAAGTCCTTTTAGTGAAACATAGTCTTTACACTGACTGGCACACATACCGATCACCACAACCAGAGGAAACCCAGGAGATATCGTCCGTGAGCCCGGCGAGCTCCGCGGCGTCGACGCTTCGCTGAGAGTGGTGGTTGGACTTCTTCCTGGTGGACAGTTTGGCGGAGACAGAGACGGAGCTGGAGGAGAAAGAGAAGCTGAACACCATGGAAGCATAATACGAGGAAGAATCCAGGTCTGAGGATGAAAACAGAGCCATTTTGTCTGATTTTAATCTCAGTGAAAAGGCGGCGGCGGCTGGAGGTCTCCGTTCAGCGGCGGCCGTTGCTGTTAGCAGGTTAGCTTAGCAGCAGCAGCTAGCTTGTCGGTTAATTAACCAGAGAGCGACGATTAATTCAGAAGACTCGACTGAAAACCGCCGTTTGGTGTCTTCACTGTGCCGTGTAGCTGTTTTTCAGTGGGTTTAGTGCTGGTTGTGTCTCCGTTTCTCCTGTTCAGTGAAGGTTTCACCGCCGCGTCGCTTCCGTCTGTTCAGAGAGATTTCATCAGAAAGTCCAGGGACCGTCAACAAATACCGGCTCTCACTGAAACGTGAAGCCGCGGTTAGGGACCGTCTGACTGTTCCTGCGGCGGAGGGAGCGTGTTACAGCGGTTATATAACCACACCGGGTCTGGGTCTATCTGCAGGTCTGTTACATAATCACACAGGGTCCGGGTCCGACCTGACACGTGTTTATCAGCTCGAGACTCCCACACGGTCCCTTATTTAGACCTGAAGCTGAAATACAGTCTAAAAGGGGAAAAACCAACCTGACAAACGAGTTTACCGTGATATTTGTATGATTAATTATTCATTAATTATTCATTAGAGAGGAGAGGAGGGAAGGATGGATCAATACATGCATAAAGAGCCGAATATATATATGAAATATCAATAGTAAAATGTTTAAACACAGTAGAGGAAGGTGAATAAGTTACTATTACCATCTGTTAATATGTAACTATATATATATATATTAGAGATAGACCGATGGTTTTTTCAGGGCCGATACCGATACCGATTATTAGTAGTCAAGGAGGCCGATAACCGATATTTGGAGCCAATATTCATTTCCAGTAAAAGTGAAAATATTGGCGTCAAAAATTTTGAATAATACAAACTCCAACACTTAACTTCATTTAAATGCCTTTAAGCATATGTTTATTAAACAGCTTTTCAGATTTGCAACATGTTAAAGGTTTTTTTTTAATCTTAGACAATAGACATCTTTGTTTTAAAATTCTAACAAAAAGTGCAGGGAGCTCCCAGGCTCAGCAGCATGTCTTATACAGTTAAATGAAAACTTAAACAAATAAATAGCTCCCTAAAGTTTTCTACAGTAAATAAAGTTTTCCAAAATTTCAATATAACTGAAATGTTATTTTATCTTTCACTTATCTTTGTTTTAAGTTCAAACAAAAGCAAAAGGTGCAGGGAGTTCCCAGGCTCAGCAGCATCTCTTATAAAGTTAACTGAAATTTTAAATAAACAAAGAAATAGCTTCCTGAAGTTTTATAAAGTAAATAAAACAAAGTTAAATAAAATCTGCACAGAAATGTGAGTCTCAGATCAATTAGTAGCCCCAATTGAGCAGCACCAAATTGTGGTGCAAAAAGCAGAGTTGTTCAGTGTGTGTGAGCACTGTGCATGCACAACTTTCACTGCTGATTGGTTGTAACCAATCAGATGGTGCTGTGGGCGGGACAATGCTGGAGACAGAGTAGTGACCACAGACAGAGTGGCGCGGCTGCATCAGAGCCAAAATAACCCCGTTTTAAACTGATCTCTTATCGGCCGATATGCATCAAAATGCCGAATATTGGCGCCGATAATCGGCCCAGCCAATAATCGGTCTATCCCTAATATATACCTGTGCTTATTGTTCTCTTGTTTATACTTTTTATTATATATTGTCTTGTTTTTCTGTTTGCTGCTGTAACAATGTGAATTTCCTCGCTGTGGGACTAATAAAGGATTATCTGATCTTATTACATGACAAAATTCTCCCAAATCACATTTTAATTTTCTTATAATTTTGACAATTTATTCTTTAATGAAAAATAAAAATCTGAACTAATAATCTCAAACTCCTCAGATTAAGGATTTAGTCCAGAGAGAGGGAAGAAAAAACAATGTGAAGGAAAGAAGAGAGACAACAGGGATGAAAACAGGGAAGAGAAAAAAGAACAGAAACAGACAGAAATAAAGGAAACTTTTTTCATTTCAAGTTTATTTTTTAGTGCAAATAATACAAAACGTTCCCAAATGAAAGTTACACATTAACATCAGCTTGTGTCTACATGTGAATCTAGGTCTGGATGACTTCCTGCAGGAAAACCCACTCACATTAACGTCAGTACAAATAAAGATCCAGTTCATTTTGAACTTACATTCTGTCCCTGTGGTCTCAGGACTCCCACCGCCACTGCTCACGTCTCCTACACCTGTACAACACCTGTCTAACAGGTGTTTACCTGTCTGCTGCAGCTCAGACTCATCACTTTTCACTGAACTCCATTTAAAAACTACAGTTTTAACAACCAGTTTACTCATGTGTCTTATGCTGATTTGAATATTTAACTGAAATTAAAATTAACATCCTCATAACATCATTAAATAAATCTCCTGTGTCTGCACAGGAGGCATCACATCAGCCAGAAACAAGAATTACAGGTCACCTGATCACAACACCAGACCATACCCAGGAGCAACAGGGTCAAAGGTCAAGACTGAAATGTGACTTTTCCTGCTCTCCAGGTTTCTGTGGACGAGGTGTAGGAGAGGTGAGCAGAGCAGGTCAGTCAGTTTGTTTCCTGCAGGTTTGACCCTCACCCCCCTCGTCTACAGCGCATTAACAACCTACAGGAAACAAACCAGCTCCCTTCAGGACTCACTGCAGCCCGGATCATCAAAACCCAGAGAGGCAGCTTTAAAAACAGCTCCCAAAAAGTACAAAATCACAGGCAGAGGAATGAAATGTAGAAACTCAGCCGAGCGGAGATCAGGTCTGAGAGGACACTCCAGGACCTGGACTCCAGGACTCCAGGACCTGGAGTCCAGGACCTGGAGTCTAATGAGATCTCATGCAGAGCAGATCCACCTCAAAGATTCACAATCAAATCCACATCCGCACTATAAAAATATCCTCCAGTCTGTAGCTCCAACACAGGCCTGGTCCAACCTGCTACTTCCTGTTAGCAACGTGTAGGCTAAAGCTTCTTCCTGTTAGCATCGTGTGGGCTAAAGCTTCTTCCTGTTAGCATCGTGTGGGCTAAAGCTTCTTCCTCTTAGCATCGTGTGGGCTAAAGCTGCTTCCTGTTAGCATCGTGTGGGCTAAAGCTTCTTCCTGTTAGCATCGTGTGGGCTAAAGCTGCTTCCTGTTAGCATCGTGTAGGCTAAAGCTGCTTCCTGTTAGCAACAAGTAGGCTAAAGCTGCTTCCTGTTAGCGACATGAAGGCTACAGCCACTTCCTGTTAGCAACATGTAGGCTAAAGCTGCTTCCTGTTAGCAATGTGTAGGCTACAGCCACTTCCTGTTAGCAACATGTAGGCTAAAGCTCTGTATGTACACAAACACAAAGGTCAAACTCTTCTCTTACTGTGAGTTTGTGTTTGAATCAAGTTTTAATCTCAGGACATAAAAAGCTGCAGAAAAATGTGGCTGGAATTCCTTGATGCAGATTTCCAGTCCTATAAAAGTCCTGGAAAATGACTCAACTGGCCATAAATGGGTTGTTTTTTCTGGTATGATTCAGTTTTTCACTGATTTCTGCAGAAAGACAGAAACATTCAGACACTTTAAAAAGTTTCTTTCATTTACAGTAAAACTGAGTAAAATGTGAACCAGGTTCAGAACAGTGAACGTTTCATCTTCATCGCTGCAGATCAACGACTTCTCCACCTTCATCCACCATCAGTGTGCATTTCCCAGCATGCCTCTGTGTGAGTCATTTCTCTTCTCTTCCTGAATGAAATGATGATGATTTTAGGCTCATTCAGCTTCACAGAGAGAAATGTTTTAACAAACTGAGCCTCATCAGAACCACAGAGTATGACATCACTTCCTGTCTGAATCCTCTGATCAGTTAATTTAAATTTACACTTTTTCATTCAGCCTTAAAACATCTTTAAAAGTCTAAAATCTAACTCATGGTCATGTGATCCTGTGGAGTTAAAGTTGATTAGAGTTCACGTTAAAAACCTTTAATTAAAAACTTGTTAGTTGAACTTGTTAACGTTACGTCACTGTTTTAAATCAGTTATTATTTTAATCCAGTAAAATGAGCAGGTTTGTGTTAATGTGTCGTCTTCAATGTTTAAGAACCACCTGAAATGATGATGTCAGTGAAGTGACCTTTGACCTTTAACTCCTGCACACAGAGGGAGGATCAGCTTCAAGGCTTTTACTTTGAAGGGATTTTTCCTTTTTCTTCCGTCCTCCTCCTGAGGAGAATCACTTCTCTTCTTCTCTTACTTTAAATCCACCACTTCCTGCTTCCAGTTTCCTGGCGGTCAGTGGGCGGGGTCAGAGCCGGCAGCGCCCAGCTGGTGCCAGTCCACCCAGTGCTGACCCGGGACCAGGTTCTTCAGGGGGATGAAGGTCTCTCCCAGCAGGGTGTTCTCCCAGAACGCCCCGTCACCCAGGACCCGCAGGTGGATCACCCTCTGGTCCAGGTCCCCCCGAGGGATCCGCTCGTACACCAGCTGCAGGAAACAAAGAGACAAAGAGGCCGTCAGCTGACAGCCAATCAGAGGCCAGGACTGTGTGACTCGGGCTCGGGTCGTACCATCTCGTTGTAGGTGGGGTTACAGGTGCGCCGTGCCGCCTTGGTCTTCCTCTTACTGGTCTTCTGAGGGTCTGGGAGCAGGTACAGCTTCACGTAGGGGTCCGGGTCTGTCCCGTCCTGCAGGGGCTGCTGCTCACACACACACACACAGTCAGCCAATCAGGACGTCTGAATCAGAACATGTGACTCTCAGACAGGAAGCCCAGCTGAGTTTATCATGAACAAACAGATCAAATTAATCAATGACTGCTCCAATCAATAATCACACACACACACACACTCAGACTGACCAGTCCTCGTATGTGCATGACCATGATGAAGAGTTTGTCGTTCTTGTAGCAGATGGAGAGTTTGACTTCACCGAGCTCTTTCCCTGAAGCTGGAGACCACTGGATCTCTGCAACACACACACACACACACACACACACACACACGCACACACACACACACACAGACACACACAGAGACAGAGACACACACACAGACACACACACACACACACAGACAGAGACACACACACACACACACACAGACACACACACACACACACAAAGAGACACACACAGACACACACAGAGACACACACAGAGACACACACAGACACACACACACACAGAGACACACACACACAGAGACACACACACAGAGACACACAATACAACAACACACACACACACACAGAGACATCAGATCCTGAGCAGAGTGAAAACAGTTCAGACTCAGTTCTCCTCCTTCACTGGTCCAGTTCTCTACAGACCTGAGACCTGAACTCAGACCAGGTCCTGAGAGCAGCTCTGGTCCCAGTGTTTCCAGAGTTTTAGCCTGTGACAGGGAGCTTCAGTGTAGTTGGAATAAATAACTTTCATGATGGTTAAATCTACATGTGTTTATACAGCAGCTAGCTGCTAAATCAGAGATGCTACATGTGAGCTAGCTAACACAGCATTTGATTGACAGGTTAAGAGGCTAGCTGTCATGGTGCTAGTTCAGTTCACAGACTGTAGGTTAGAGTTTGATTCAGCAGCTGACTGAAGAGAGTTCATCTGCTTCTATTCATCTAGCTAGCTCACATTTAGCTAGCTACGGTATAAACGCATAGATTTAACCAACAGGTTTTATTTTACAGCTACAGTGACATTTCCTGTTACAGGCTAACCTGTGATTTATTACATTTCCAGTTTATTCCTGTTAGTTCCCATGGAAAGTTTCGGGAAATTTAACAGAAATGTTCCACCCTCTGTTACGTCTCCTCTCACTCACTGTCTGTCTGAGTGGACAGAGAGCGTTATTAAACCCTGCACAGAGGACTCCGTGTATCCCACAATGCACTGTGAAATGTAGTGTACAACTGATGGTCACTAACCAAGCAACATATCCCATCATGCACTGAGCCTGAATCCTCTGACACGTTTTAACTGTGACAGTGAAGCTGAAACTCAGAGGAAATGACCTGAACTTCATAAAGTTTTTCAGACTTTAAAACCTTATTGAAGTGAATAGATGAAGTCAGACTGAAGCTGAGGATCTGTGGAGCTGAACCAGTTACACCAGACTCAGTCTGGACTTTAACACTCTGTTAAACTTTAACAGGTTCTCATGAGTCAGACTCTACGCCAACACGACGGGCCTGTCTAATCTCTGCAACACTAACATGACGGGCCTGTCTAATCTCTGCAACACTAACACGACGGGCCTGTCTAATCTCTGCTATGATAACACAGTGGAAGTGTTTCTGTTCATGTTTGAGTTAACTTCAGGTCCTCATCAACCTGGGTCCAGGATGATCCAGCTCAGTCCACAAACACCTGACTTTACTGTTGTTGTTGATGCAGCTGTTGCTGTGTCTCTGTGTTTACCTGCAGGTTTACTGGAGGCTGTGGATCCTGGTCTCTCGTCTCTGGGCAGAGGATGGACGAAAGTGTAGACCAGGTCACACTGTAACACACACACACACACACACACACACACACACAGTCTGTCTGATGGATCATTAACGACAGGAAGTCCAGACATCACCATAATAAAAGCACTGATGAACTGACTCAGACAGGAAGTGATGAATCAGACTGAGAACAGACGGGGCGGGGGCTCTCTCCACAGGCTCTAACTGTAATCTATTACTTTACAGGATTACATGAGGTAGTAATAAAGCCAGGACCAGGACAGGGACTGGGACTGACCTGGGCCACCTCAGGGCTGTCGTGGATCAGGTGCCAGACGTAGCCGTTGAGCTCGTCCTTCCTCCTATCGGCCATCGCCTCGCCTCGAGACCGACCAATCACGAAGCGGCTTGGGAAGCTGTGGGCGGGACAAAGAGGAGAAGAGTAGAGTTACCTCTGTATCCACGGTGACGGAGTTTACAGACGCGTGTGTGTCTGTGTGTAGTAGTACCCAAAATGCTGACGAGGGGAAGATCAGCCTCATTTTACTGTGAAGTTCATGAAACTCCTCGAACGTCCTCTGAACCAGCTGAACCTCCTGCTGCCCCTCCCTCTCCACCTTCACCACAAACGCCTGAACACACACACACACACACACACACAGATCAGGTGAGAGCCGACACCTGGCTATGTCATCACTTCCTGTTCCCTCGTCCCAAAGTCAGTGTGTTTCTGAATGTTCAAATAAGGTCTGTGGTTTTAACACACAAGCTTCCAAGAGACATCTTCAGGTTTTAGTATTCTCCAACATAAATGGGTCAGTAACCTAATTTGATGTTAAAGCTTTTATTGTCTTAAAAAGGCGTGTTGCCACCCAGTGTCTAAATGAGACCACAGAGGTTGTCAGACGTTAACATGAAAACCCATCTACTCACCCAGTCCACCACAGCCCTCAAGCAGGTTTCTACTCTCATTTTCTAAACTACTAACTTTCTAAGAAGAAAGGCTTTGTAGAAGAGCCAGAGCTACTGAAATGAAAGCTTAGTGAGACGCTGACGCTATGAACGGTGTAGCTGATTATAGACTAACATTAGCTTTTTACTTCTGGAGATTGGATGAGCAGGACTCACATAGTCTTTGGCGGCGGCGGCGGTGCGGATGTGTCTGCAGATGTACAGGCTCCTGATGAGGCCGTCACTCTTCACCGTATGAACTCTGGGAGCGAAAGACAGCGTGGCTCGATCCTCTGATGAGGCGAACTTCATCTGAGCCAGGTTGTGGATGAAAAAGTTCAGTTTGGTGGCGACGCTGCCCAGACTGGACTCAATCAACCTGAACAGGTGAGACAAGAGGGGGTTAAAGAACCAATCAGCTGGTTCAACTCCTTCAATGACCTTTATATGATTTTTTAATGACTTTAAAACAGTTTCCAGGACCAAACATCTGTCTGTAAACTGCAGCACAGGTTCTGACTGTAAACACACAATAATCTATATCTGTTATTGATTATCTGTGTGTGTGTGTGTGTGTGTGTGTGTGTGTACCTGGTGAAGTACATGGTGGCGTCGGCCTCAGACTCGTGAGGTCTCAGAGCGTCGTAGACGTACTTCAGATCCTCCAGATCAGAGAGTTCAGGGATCCCACAGGACAACATCCTGCACACACAGATGTTAAGGTTCAGGTGTGAGTGTGTGTGTGTGAGTGAGTGAGTGTGTTGTACCCACCAGTCCCAGCAGGTTGAGGAACAGGTGTGTGTGTTTCCTGATGAGGTTGTAGGCCTCGCAGCACAGATCCACAAAGTCATGGAAACGACTCGACGGTTTGTCTCCTCCGTTGATGACGTACGCCATGTCGGAAGTGAAGACAAAGGGGGCGCGGTCCCTGCACGAGTCACATGACCCACATCAGGGTTCAACCAATCCAGACCAACAGGAAGTTACTGACATACTCTGTGAACACGTCAGTCCTCACACCGTTTGATGTTCCCGAACATCTGAGTGTGTCCTAGGAACTTCCCGAAGTCGATGTGGAAATACATGGTCAGCATGATGTTGTCACAGCGGCCGTGCAGATTCCCAGGATGTAGGTCGCCACGCAGCAGCAGCAGCGCACGAGTAGATGAAGTTCTCCACCGCCTGGACACACACACGTAGAGGTCAGAGGTCAGAGGTCAGGCCTGACATCACAGTTTGACTGTTCACTGTGACTGTGTACAGGTGAGTGTACAGGTGAGTGTGTACAGGTGAGTTACCTTGTCGTACTGCTCATCAGTGGGGTTGTGTTTCAGCAGCCAGTCGGCTAGCGGTCGGTCTTTAAAGGATCCAGTGACTCCATGTTCGACCTGGATCTTCCTCAGAGTGTCAGCGTGAGGAATCATCTCCACCATACCTGAGGATAGGTAAATACACCTGTGAGTCACACCTGAGAACAGGTAACTACACACCTGTCAGTCACACCTGAGAAAAGGTAACCACACACCTGTCAGTCACACCTGAGGCCAGGTAACTACACATCTGTCAGTCACACCTGAGGACAGGTAACCACACACCTGTCAGTCACAATTTCGTAACAGGTAACTACACAACGTCAGTCACACCTGAGGACAGGTAACTACACACCTGTCAGTCACACCTGAGGACAGGTAACCACACACCTGTCAGTCACACCTGAGGACAGGTAACCACACACCTGTCAGTCACACCTGAGGACAGGTAACCACACACCTGTCAGTCACACCTGAGGACAGGTAAACACACTTGTCCAGCTGTGGTTTCCACCTCCAGTGAGCTCACTCGGCCCCTCTGCCGGTGGAGAAGATTTGAAGATGACTCATCTCATGTCCAGACCTCCTGGATCCCAGATCGGTTCATGATACTATCCGTGAGTCAAATGTCTGCTTGCATGCCTCCTGACTGGACACAGAGGTCAGAGGTCAAAGAGAGGTCAGAGGTCACAGAGGCTCAGAGGCCAGTAGAGGTCAGAGGTCAGAGGTCGGTCCGGTGATCAGATTCAGATTCAGGTGTCATACCTTTGAAGATGACATTGATGTGGTCTCCCATAGGGTCCAGGTTTTGGAAGGACAGTTTGATGGACAGCGTTGAGTAAAGAAGGAACAATGACTGCAACAGGAAACAACGCCAGACTGAGGAACCACATTCAGACCAGAACCTGATCCAGAGTTTCAGAGACCACTCCCACAGGATGAACAGGTGAGTGTGTCAGCAGGTGTGTGTGCTCCAGGTGGGCGGGTCTAGTTCTGTACCCGATGTTGATTCCGTGACAAGCAGCCAGTTCAGGAGGAAGCCCACAGGTGCTGTCTATGGAGAAGAACTGCTCTCATCCTCCAGACCCTCTGGCACCGACTGTAACACACAAACACACCTGACCTTTAAGCACCCGAGCAGTCAACCTACATCATCGAATCTTTACCTCCAGGTGTGTCTGTGTCCTCCGTACTCCGTCTGCTGGACGGCGTATGTCCCGGACTTTGTGAGCCACCTGAGGATGGAGACGAGCCAGCACTGACGGTCAAACCTGGCCCTCAGACCTTCGACCGACGCAGCAGAGCAGAGTGCTAGCAGGTGCTGATACTGAGCACTGAACTGACTGTCCTGCAGGTTGTCCTTCAGCAGCCTGGAGAGAAGGGGACACAATACATCTAGGATTCAGCTGAACTGGACCTAAGATCCTGGTCTGAACCAGTCTGTGTGGACCTCCTGAACCAGGTGGATCAGTATAACCTCTTTCGCCTGTTCAGTTCGGATATCAGACCCATTGTCTCCAGCTTCTGCTCCACTTTCGAGTCGCCTGTTTTCAGGATGCTGCAGTGCTGTGTCCCGTGTTGGCCTCGGCTCTTAGCCAGCCAACCTCGCCAACGCTTGCACCAAGAGGACTCAGCACTGCAGCATCTGGACAACAGGAGCGACTCAGAGAAGTTGGAGCAGGAAACAGGATTTAGTCGGTCCTGATGTCAGACTGAACAGGTGGATGGTACTGCAGATTAATAAACACAGAGTGCTGATGTGTCTGACTTCTGTTGTGTGTTGGGATGGTTCAGGTCTAGATTCAGGTCTGGACCTGATCTTGACAGAGAGTGTAGATCAGTGAATCACCAGGAAGAGGTAGTGAGCGATGCTAATGTCTCCTGGCGGCCTGGGACGAGGAGGAAGCGGACCAGGAGCTGTCCAGGTAACACTCAGACTAGAGCCTGAGACACAGACACAGGATCAGGATCAGGTCTGTCACAGACTCTACAGATCTGTGTTTTATCTGTGTTACAGGTGCACCTAGAGGTTGATCTTGGTAAGTAGGCAGGAGAGCATCTCGCACTTCAACCTTGACCTGGGGAGGTGCCACAGACACATGACAGGAAGTCCGCCTGTGATCAGGAACCAACCCGATCAGGTCTGACTGTCTGAAGTATCACAATTGCTGCAGGTGTTCACTTCTGTCGGTCAAGCATTCGGACCAGCTGGAGGCAGAAGTCCAGTAGCTCTGGGTCTGAGATGGAGTCCATCCATCGACCGCCCGCCTCCGCAGCTCCTGGGTCCGGGGAACCTGAAATAAAGGGAGATGAGGCCACTCAGGTGCCTGACCCTGGAGACGGGACAGGTGAGTCTCAGTGAGACCCAGATGAAACAGGTGAGGACAGGTGAGCCAAATTCACGAGGCGGAGTCCCAGGGCGGCCCAGGTGACTAGGCAGCCCACTGCCTCAGTAGGGCTGTAGATGTCGGGCAGACAGGCCCACTCCCAGCAGGGGCGCGCTGGGCCAGGACCAGAGGCAGCTTGCGCCTCAGATTGACAGAATTTCTTCTCCCACAGCAGACGCTTGTCCTCCGTCAACCTGCACAGGTACAACACAGGCTACACTGGACCTGGACCCAGGACCCGAGCTGTCCACAGAGAGACCATTGCTGCTTTAGATCACAGCTGTAACTGTAACTCAAACATCGACTTGTGTTTTCTGTGGGAGCTGCTGCTGTTGGTACAAAGTAACTGCTTTTAATCCGGGTTAAAAGATCTGGAGTGACGTGTTGATCCACTTGACTACAGAGAGAGACCTTCTGTCTTTGACAAGTCAGACAGTTTGATCAGAGAGACTCTGATCTGCAGGAGCTCAGGCCCTGTGTTTGGTAAATAGTCGGTCTGCTGTTGTGGATCAGACCATCTGTCCACACCTGAACCAGGTCCACACCTGAACCAGGTCCAGGCTGACAGGATCAGGAGGGAAGAGGGATAGAAGTTTGTTAGTTTTCATTGAAACTAGACACTGATCAGGAAACATGTGATTCACTGATCCAAGGGGACTGCTGGACTGCAGCCCTGTGTCTGTTGGCTGACACACCTGGACCTGACCGATCCTGTGACTGTTACTGACATTTACACCACAGAAGAAGAACAGAGGGAAACAGACCTGTTACTGTGTGTGTGTGTGTGTGTCTGACCAGAAGGCCTTCTTGTGCAGGACGCCCCAGCTGGATCTGACTGATTAAAATCCAGTCTGAGAAGTCATACTGAGGACAGAAATCTGGGGGGTATTGAACCGGACCTCAAGGACGAGGCTGGAAAGCTTCCACCTGGAGAGAGAGAGAGAGAGAGAGAGAGAGAGAGACAGAGAGAGAGAGAGTGAGAGAGAGAGTGAGAGAGACAGAGGAGAGAGAGAGAGTGAGAGAGACAGAGAGAGATTTTTTGATTTTAACAGTACTTTATTTACATTTGTTTAAAAATCACACGGACAGCTGTACTGATCAACAAATCAGTTGAGGAAAGTTGTAACAATAGCTCTGTGCCTGGCCACTGCACAGCAGCTCCTCATGAGCCATTGTTGTTCAAAGACATCTATATTCCTGTGATCCTGTGAAGCTGAACCCAGCCTCCCCGTCTGGCCTTCACGCTGAGCTCCAGGCTACATCAGGAGTCGGCCCACTGCAGTTTGTCTCTCACGAGCCAGGTAGATTGACATTTTGCTTCACTCAATTAAAAGTTCGTGAGTTGACATTTTGCTTTTTCTGTTTTCTTAAAACCAACTCCACAAATGAAAATATAGGCAGAAACAACACCAAACAGGTTAAAAACACGAAAGTTAAAACGCTAAAATCTCTGCCAGTCTCCTGCACTCAGTAAAACATGAAGATGTTTTCTAGTCAAAATGAATGGGCACTATTCACAACACTGGGATTAATAACAGATAAAAAGGCATTGGTTGCTATAGCACCATGTAAAATCTCCACTCTGGAGATCTCCGGGTTCTCTTTTTCACAGGAGGGTTTATAGAGTGTTCTCCACTGTGGCCCAGGCCGCCCAGCCTCAGTCCACATACACACTCTGCCTGTCACACAATGTTTTGAAAATAGTTTTACACAACCAGTACAGAGTTTTTGTCAGCCTTGTGCTTTAGTGTTTTTTGTCAGTGCGCTCAGTAGGGGGGCCGCTTGAGCCCGCGGGAACCCAGGGCACAGGTGGATCTCTGGGTACGGGTCTGTGGGGCCAGGCTCAGCTTCTCCCTGCTGTGTTTGGTATGAGCAGGACTCTCCTTCTCTGTCAGCCTCCTCTTCCAGAGCTCCAGGCTCCTCTGCGCCAGACGGACAGAGCGTAGCGTCTCTGCACAGAGCTCGAGCTGTGCTGTCCATGAGCGTCCTGCTGCTTCTAACAGCTGCTCTAGCAGAACATTTTGAGCTGCACAGCGCCCCATCAGCTCAGGCACGGTGCTGCAGCACACGTCCAGTTTGGCACCACAGATTCCCTTCAACAACCAGTACAGAGAGTCACACTCTCACTTCTTTACATTTAAACAGCGCCCAGGATTTAAAACACCCTGATAAAAAGGAAAACCACCAACTTTAAAACTTAGAATCAGTTAAAACAGAGCAGCATCCAGCCCCAGGTTATTAACACGCTTGAGTATGCAGCTACTACCGCTCTCCTGACACCAGATCCTCAGGTCCAGTCAGGCATCTCTGAATAAACTGGAGCCTGAAGGTGGCGGTCCTACTGGCCAGGGTGGACCAGGCCCTGGCTTCCCATCTCTGGATAAAACAACACTGGATTGTGGAACCCAACAGAATTTATCCTAGAAAATCAACCATCTTGCTTGTATCTGTTAATAAGACCTGGATGAGGGTCCAGATATACTAACCCAAAAGCTACAACAGAGAAGTCACCAGGTTATTCAAAATAAGGACCCTCCTCTAAAAGACATCTGTGTGTGGATCCACCCACTCTAGCCAGTTTATTATCCACTTTATCTAATGTCGCTTTTTCTTTCACGTCGCTGTCTCATATAAACACCAAGATATTTAAACCCCCTTTTCCAAGCGGAGGCTCTGAGGAGAACAGGAGGCCCTCACGCCACTCACTCAACAGCAAGGCAAGCCTTCTACTTCCAGTCTACCGCAGCCGGTTACAACAGAAAACTTTCGATCACAGGGAAGTTTAAAACACACGCCTTGTTGATCTTTAATAAAACACCCCACATCACAGCGTAAGTTAAGAGAAACCACACTGCTGTTAAAACCAGGTAAAATCAGGCCCTAACAGATGACCTTATCTTTGTAATTTCCAGGAGAGTAGAGCATCCTAGACAGACATTAGTTTCGCCGACCGGCGCACTCTAAAAGGAGCACACAGGCCGCCATTAAACTTCAGCACACTCTCACGTCACTGTACAACACCTTGATCTTGGCTATGAGACCAGCCAGCTGAACCCAAACTCTCTCCACACCTTCCAGAGGAAGCCGTTCAACGCGGCTAAGCTTCCTTTCGACCTAATGGATCAGTCCAGTGTTTATGCCTACGAACTGGAGGCCCAAAATATCCAATGAGGTAGATATTATCTACTGATGGACCTGTCAAAGGCCAGGCACGCCTGGTCCCGTGAGACCCACCATGGTTCCTCCCAGCCGATTGGCCAGAGCTTTGGACAGAATCTGTAGTCGGTAGAGAGAGAGACAGGACGCCAGTCTTGATGTCCTGTAAGTTGCCTTCTTTAAGCAGGATAAGATGATATTCTGCTACACAGAGGTAGCACTCACACCAGGCTCCTCATTAAAAACATCTAAACATGAGCCAAGATGTCCCAGAAGGCTTTAGAATTTCCACAGTGAGGCCGATGCCTGGAGCTCTTTCGCTCTGCATACTCTGCAGTGCAGCGTATAGCCCAGGTAGAGTCAGTGGGCTATCGAGCTGTGAGTAGTCTCGATTGGACACTGGAGGAAGCCCACCACAGACCTCCATCAGTTCCTCATTTCTTAAACTCACTTTTTAAAAACAAAGAGGTATAGTGTGTCAACAGCCCTTCTCCTCATCAGCTTGGCTCTGTCAGCTCTTGTCCCGCTCCTCAGAGAGTAGAGAGTGGATCTGTTCTCTGTCCTCGCCCTTCTAGTCCAAAGAAGAAACTCATGAGCATCCATCTCAGATGTTCTGAAATCTGGGACTGGACCAGCGATTCCTGTGCTTAGTGTTCAGCAGGTTGGCTACCATCTTTTAGTCTTGAGGATTTCAATATATCTCGATTTCCTGTGGAGTCACCACACACTCGAGATCCACAATATCAGTCCTGACTCTGATAGATCTGTGATGTCCTGCATTGGAGCTAAAAGCTGCTGACATAGAAGTTTAATTTGAACCTTTCCATGGTCCCACCACTGCCCTCAGACTGACAAACCTTTTTCTTCTGTCTAAAAATCATTCCAAAAACCAATGCAGCTTCTTTGAAAGATTTATCGACAGTTAAAACAGAGTTAAATGTTAGTAGGCGCTTTATGTAAAATGTTTCACAAAAACGCTATACAAAACCAAAGAATGATCTGTAAAAACCAACTGGCAAAATCCTACACGCTTAATGAGCACTGACTGTGCTTAAAGAACATAAACCGATCCAGTCTGGGCCAAAGAGATGTGTTTTCTCAACGTGGGACCATGTGCACTGGGTTCAGCCTGTGTGCATCCTTCTCCACACGCCCACCAGGCCATGAGATTTGTGACCATGCCTCCTACAGGCACATGCTGGGATACTGGATGAGGCTCTGCTGGTTTCATCTAAAATCATTTTCAGTGCAATTAAACTCACCATTTAATAAATAATCCTCCAGCTACAGCTGTTCAAACCTCATCTACTTTCCAAAGAAGTGCTTCCTCTCTGTACCACTGTTTGGAGCATAGATGTTGATAAAAACCACATTAAATGATCAAAATGAGCTTGGCTAAAAGCAAGCACCTCCCTCCACAACAGGCCTGACTCTCAGAGAGGTTGGAGGAAACCTCCAGAGAACAGGGAGCCCACCCACCACTAAGGGTGGTGTTATGGCTTAAAAATCACTTCCTTCCCATTCTCTGCTCCAGTCAGCCTCATTCCCAACATCACTGTGTGTTTCTTAAAAACAGGAGACATCAATGTTTCATTTTTAAGCATTTCAACACTACTGCTCTCTTCCGTGATTCTCTGGCACCATTAATATTCAGACTGCCAACTTTAAAACATCCATAATGATGAAGATAAGAACAAGACTAAAACAATCAAAGAAATAAATAAGAATAAATCTGTTCTTTCATCATTAAGAGACGAGTTGTTTTCTTGACTTTACGATCAGTTTTTCAGTCTAATATTTCCTGGTCTGTCAGCTCTGACTCAGCTCTGTGTTTGAGCGATATTCATTGACTTATAGAAACCCTGCATGTCAGGGAAGTATGTCTAACATAAGATTCTCATCCCTTGGTCTGCTGCAGAAAGGACTGAGGCTTAGTAGGATAGGACCTGAGCAGCAGCCTGTTGAGTGTGACAGTCACTGCTGTCAGACACACAGCTTCCCTCAGTGTCACTGCTGTCAGACAGAGTTGCTCTGTTCTCTGCAGCACTCGCTACCTGCTGACGTCCGCTTTACCCCCACTCCATCATTACCTACATGTTTCTCCTCTACCACGCCTGTTTAAGAGGAGCAGACTTCAGCCCAGGCCTCCATCTCCTCAGCTCAGCTACTGTGTTCTCTCTCACACAGCTCACCTGTTACTGTACCTGCTCACATGACTCAATTGTCACCACCTACCTCCTTTCTTACCTGCTTCACCTTGGTCACCAGCGACCAACTCCTTCACACAGCTCATCCACTTTACTAACTCACCCAACTCACTCCACAGCTCCTCACCTGCCTCTTCCACCACCTGTCTACCCACCTCCCAAGTTCACCTGCCCTTTGGTTTTCAACCACTTCACCAGGAACTTACCTGCCTCTTCCTACACCTGCTCTGCACTCCACATCCTCACCAACCACCAGCCACTTCATCCAGTATCACCACCCCAGCTCACTGTCACCTCACCTTTACCAGTCACCTCACCTATTTCACCTCCCACTCCTCCTCACCACTCACCTCAGTGCTCTTTCAACCTGGCTCTGCATCTCGTAGCCTGTTGCTCTCTGCAGCCCTGCATCTTTCCTCGCACCGCCGCAGCGTCACCGCAGCCGC